>VXBL01009720.1:39836-79548 GCA_013400195.1 Aramus guarauna
AGAAAAACACAAGTAAAATGTTGGCCAGCTGCTAAATGGGGTGGTCAATCTACTGACAAATGATGCAGAAACCTCCTAAGTACCTTCTTTGCATCAGTTTCTCTGGCTCTCAGTTGTCTCTGTCTAGTAAACACTGGAATGAGTTAGGAATTACTCTAGTAAATTGAACAAATACAAGTCCATGGGAGGCATCTAAAGGCGCCAAGGAGCTGGCTAGTGCAAACTCAAAGCTATTTTTTATCAGCTTTAAAAAAGCTACAGCAATCAAGGGGATGTCCTTTATGACGTCTTCAAAAGGGCAAAACCAATGTTATGAGAAATTACAGGCTGGCCAACTTCTCAATCCCTAGGATATTATGGAGCAAATCTTCACGGAAACTAATGTCTAGACATACAAAGGGTAAAAAAGCAATTGGAAACAGCCATTGCAAGTTTACCAGAAGGAAATCATGCCAAATTAACCTGGCCACTTTCCTATGAGGATGCCATTTAGTTTAACTTTATAAAGGCTAAAAAGATACTATTGGAGACTGTCGATCTGGGGAATCATGGAGAAGATGTGGAAGAATAACTGTCTGGGCTGCTGGGCTCAATGCTAGTTCAAAATGTAACCAACAGCCAGCTGTTAAGTGATATTCCTCAGAGGTTGATACCAGAGTGAATACTTCAACATCTTCATCAGTAACCTGGAAAGCGAGCCAGAACACACGTCCATCACGTTTGTGGATGACATGAAACAAGGGGCAAGCTATCGATACACTAAAAGGCAAGGCTGCCACTCAGACGGACTTCAACAAGCTGAAAGAATTAGGTTGACAGAACACTTGAAGTTCAACAAAGGCCAAGTCTCCCACTAGGACAGAAGAACCCCATGCCATGAACAGTATGGGCTGGCGGATCAATGGGGCCGGTAGTATTGCTGCAGGAAAGGTTCTGGGGTGGCTCCAGTAGACAAGCTGTTAATGAGTCAGCAATATGCCCTCACATGCAGGGAAGGCTCACTATATATTGGTCTTCATTAGGAAAGTACAGTCAGTAAGCCAGGTCATGTAAATAGTCCCCTTTATTTAACACTTGTAAAACCAAATCTGGAATGCTGTGCCCAGTTTCAGGCTACTGTAAAAGAAATGCTGACAAACAGGAGAGTTTGGGAGTGAGGGCTGGAACACATGATGTACCAAGTTGACAGAGCAAGGTTTGTCTGAAGACGAGTGGATATTTCAATGCAGTTTTCAACAATCTAAAAGGGGGATTAAAAAAAAAAAAAATCCTCATAGAGGCAAACATTTCTCAGAGTGGCAGAGAAAAAGGAGAATGGGCAACTGTCACAAAGTGCCCCAAAGGAAGTTCAGTTAGATATAAGAAGAAAGAAGTTCACAGGGCTGCAGAGAGAGACTGTTGAATCTTCCCCTTTTCAGATTTTCAAAACTCAGGTGAACAAGGTCCTGATTAACCTAATCAAACTCCGAAGTTCACCTTCCTTAGAACAGGAGATCCAACCAGATGACTTCTAGAGGTCCCTTCCAAATTAAAATTCTTGCTTATTTCAAAGCAGTGGCACACTGTTCACCTCCTTCCTCACCACCTCTAAAATAAACATCCAGTTTCAACAGAGTAAACTTTCTTTTACCTGTAGCTTTCTTACATTTCCTCCACTTCCTCACCATAATAATATACAGCAATAAATCCATCCCAACTTTAAACACATTCTTTTATTTTAAAATAAAACATATATGGAAGAAGAATATGTTGTTCTGACCTTAATGAAATTTGGCTTAATTCCTTAGATTGAGACAAATTTTATTGCCTGGATTAGAATTTTATACGCTGAGAGATTGACTCAAACTGGAAAGACATTAACAATTTAGCTGATATTTCTGGCTCCCCAAGGCAAACAATGATGGGGTTCCTCGATGGGAAAGAGTGTTGTGTGAAGGCAATAAGGTTAAACTTCCACCCTTTAGCGTAACAGGAATAAGACTGTGTTTTGTGATGCAAGGTACATATGGGGTATCAACAGGACTGTCCTGATTAAACATTCCTTTCAACAGCTACCTCTGAATGGAACACATTAGTATACATTTCTTTATATTCTGTGTTTACATGGTCCTTTTATTGTTTCCCCAAATTAAAACTGGCATTACCAAAAATGATATACAGGAGGGAAAAAAAGCTGTTGCTTACATTATATAATTCTAACATTTTTTTTCTTTGAAAAATCTTTAGCAGTTCAAATTGAAAAATGAATAACTGACTTCTAACCACAGATGCAGCTTCGGCCATTCTCCTAAAATCTCCCCCAGTTTGCCTTCTGAAACTTGGGGGAGGGTGGGGAGGGAAAGGAGATCTGTTGAATATGCAGCTAGACAGTCTGTAGAGATCAGAAAAAACATGACAATTCTATTTCCCCCCCAACATATTATAGCCTCTCTCAGCTTTCAGCAGTGACTCAACTACAGAAACAGACAAGTAGCAAATATGAACATTGAGAAACCCAGAAAATATAGCCATTAGAACTGAAGTAGTATTTTGCAAGCTTTCTCCCAATAAGCACATTTTAAAAACAGAAAGTCAGTGAAGTACCTGATGCAAAGCATTTTAACATTACATGAGTAGCAACAGTTTTAAGACTGCCCACAAAATTATCTCCAACATTTTATGCACACGCCTTGGGTAATCCAGGTGGGAAACTACAGAAGTCATCCAGGAAGCTAGTTCTCCTTAGAACTGACCTGTAGATGTTCATAGCAATATCCAACTAGTTAACAGCAGTATTTATTTTAATGGAAAGATGAAAGTCAGATAAAGCTTGGGGAAAGATGATTCTGCCTTCAGAGAAACTCTTCTACTATTTTGCAAATAAACACCAGACCTCAGATTATATACTATTTTAATAGCAGGTACAGCAATTCCTCACTGAATGTGCGTGACCCACTAACAGTGAATCCTGTAGAAAAAGGGGGAAATGAGAACAATTAACGTTTCACACTGCACAGGTACCAGAGGATGCTGCATGGTCGACCTTAGTTCTGAAACTTCCCAACTTCTGAATGCCCTTTTGGCAGCCTTATTTGCGTGTAATACATACATAGTTATTTTGGAAACAGAGGAATAACAGTGTTATCTCTAATTTGCTCTTCTTTCATGACAATTATCATGCATCTATTTTCTGGCACACAAACAACAAATACTTTTTTTCCCGAGATGAAAACTAATTTTCTCCTATGAGCTAATTTCCAAAGGTCTGCCCTGGGCCCCCATGGTAGCATATAGAGAGAGCAAAACCAGGAAGACATTCAGACACAGCATCTAGAGATACAGATCCACTATTCATTTGAATTACTGGAGCTTAAACACATGAAAAAATGTAATTAGCTAAGAAAATACAGGAGAAGACAATCAGTAAGAATACATGGGGTAATATATATGTAACTGATAAATTGGTATGTAAAGGAAGTCACAGTTTAGATACAAGATGCAGGACCTCTGGACCCCACAGCACACCACCTGTACAGTAATACATTGCTAAACTTGTCACTTCCAATACTGTCCCAAATAAGAAGGTTTTGTTTCATAAATCCACTGTGTAGCCACCACATGGTATGCTACAGCCAAATGAATTTGGTCAAATGACTCAGTTAATCATGATCAGTGGATGAGCAAGCACACCCTAAATTATCAGTAGAGAGGCAGTGTTGCTGGTGTATTAATACTCCCTGATACGTTAATAGCAACCAGTAGGACTTACTGTATTACCTCACATTGTAATTATGTAATTCTATTGCAAGCTGTCACTGAAAAAGTCAGTCTCATTCCTTCTTTTCCTTTCCCTACTGCTCATTCCTAATGTTTGTCTTGCATCAGATCAAGCCACTGTGCTGCCACAGTAAGTCCTGAGTTAGTTCATGATGGGGTGGGGAGGATAGACTAGAGAAGAAAGAGTTCCCCCATCAGATCATCAAGCTTATCCAAGATCATCCTGAAGCCACACAATCACTGTATCGGAGGCATGGAAAAGACAGGAACACATCAGCCAGGCTGGAAGATAACAGTGGAAGTGCCCTTTCTGATAGCAACCCACAGTTTGCCTGGACAAGATATATGTACCTCCCAAATCAGTCTCTGAGGAAAGCAGACAAAACTAGACATACAGCTTTTTTGTCTTGGATTGATGAACACCACACCTCAGATGAGCTAACAAGCATCATAAGCTCGCTCCAGTGCTGCTGATATGCCTGGCACACTAGAAAACTCTGAGGCAGAATTCCACTGGTCAATTTAACTTTAAAGTCGTGGCTTGGGCCTCTCGGACAAGAGCCTGCTCCTGTCAAGCTGAAAACGTCTCAATATGAACAGGGTCCTAACAGTCAGCAGACATTTCCTTAACTTCGAATTCTGCTTCCCTCCTTGTTGGTTCATTAGAGCAAAGCCAGTGATGTTTATTTTCTAGACAAACAACAAAACTTTTGAAAAAGTAGGGGAAACATGGGTACAGAACGAGATCAGTAAATTCTTAGTTTTAAAGACAAGTAAGAAGGACAAATGCATAGAAACATTTCCTCCCCAAATATGAGGAGACATCCACCTTCTCCTATGACTTATTTTGATGTGATGATCCTAATGACCATTGCATTAAAGTAAGGGTTCTTCAAACTCTCTCTTCCTCAGTTTCTTTTCCTTACATATAGAAAAGCAGGAAGTAAACTTTTCCTTGGCCCAGCCACAGTCTTTATTTGACAACTTAAAGAAATTACAGAACACATAGCCTTGTATGTCTGGGCCTATTCAATAAACAGCCTGACAAAATAAGAATCAATTCCCTCCTCACTTCCAAGTGAGGACGTTTCTTTTTTTTCCTTGTGAAAAGTACAGTGAAACCATTTCCATTAAAAAAAAAAAAAAGTCACTAACAGAATGCTGAAGTTCTTTAAGAAGCTTCATTCCAGTAACACAGTCACAAGCTTCCCATCACACGGCAGTCTGGGTGATCAGGTCACTGTTCCACACAGAGCAATGAATTCAAACAAGTTCAAAGCCTCTGCCTACATCTTCCAAAACTTACGAGATGTAGGCAGGCAGGGCAAGAGAGAAATGGATGAGTTTGCTTTACTTTTTTTGTACCATGCACCAGAATACCTCCTATCCCAAGCCAAAATAAAAGTTCTATTTAGCCTGGTAGCTTGTCTTCATCAGTGGCCTACAGTAGGTACCTAGGGAAGAATGTAAGCACATGTCAAGTAAACATCGATAGTTATCTGCTTCACCTTCCCAGAGATCTGAAGCACATGGATTTCCTGCTCCAGCCATTAACTACTTGTGTCCAGCCACAGTCAATTTTCCTGGCCTTATTCAAATGCCTTTGCGGGGTGGGGGGGAACAACCCAAACCTCTTAGCATCTACAAGATCATTTATAACTACCCAGTGGACCTCATCATCACGTGTAGAGAAAAAAAAAAAAATTGCTTTGGAACTACTAACACAAGCGATCCCTTGCTTCGTAATAAACAGTGCATAACCATAGCTTACTCACTTTGCACTACTCATGGTTTTCAAAACCTTCCACCCATGTTGCTCACTCCAGTTATCTTCCCAATACAGAAGTATCGGGCTCCTAATCCATTTGGTATCTCCTTCTAGAGAAGTACTCTTTATTTCTTATCATCCTTGACACCTTTCTCTAACTTACATAGTTCTGTCACATCCTTGGTATTATTGTAGTCTTTGGCAACTCCTTTACTTGTTCAAATATTTCTAAATATTATATACAGGTTCATGAGCCTTCTTGCTTCACTTCAGCTTAAAGACTTTGCCTCCCTCACCAAGCCAAATGTATCTCTTCACATTTACTTATGTTTATTTTCTCAGTCAGACACTCAGTACTGCAAAGTCTTTCCCTGTTGTTACTATTAGGAATACAATCACTTTCATCGGTGTTTCTACCATCTTTCCCAGAGAGGACACACAGACTTAAGTAGGATTCCCAAAACGACCATTTACTAACACCCTCTTTTTTATCTTTAAACCAATTACTCATCTATGACAGAACTCCTCATTGACACTGCTACAAGTGTATTTCTTTAAGAGTCTCTGGTGTCAAAGTCTGTCCATAAACCTTTCAGTATCAAGCACATCCAGACCAACTCTACACCAACTTTGTGTGCTCCTTTATAGGACTCTAGCGTGACTTGCCTTTACAAAAGGTATGTTAAATTTATCCTCATTACATGTATCCATGTATTTATTGATTATTCTATTTCTTAGAATAGAATTCATGCTATTTAATACCAACTTTAACCACAAACAGCAGTAGAAGATTTGCTCCGAGACTCAAAATCTTTCCGTCAAACCTCTAATATCTCTATTATGTCAATATCCTAAAATAGATAAATGAAAAACTAGATTGCCTGATTTAATATACACATATATACACACACTTTTTTGAAAATAAATTCTAGCATTTTCTATCCCTGCACACACAAGTTTGCTCCTTATTTTCGTAAATTCTGTTTTAAATGGGACTTTTTTTTTTTTTTTAACATTCTGGACTAGCTTACACCACTTCTGTAAGGCCTTTGACATGGCTCCTCACAACAGCCTTCTCTCTAAATTACAGAGATACAGATTTGATGGATGGACTGTTCAGTGGATGACAAATTGGTTTGATGGCCACATCCAGAGGGTAGTGGTCAAAGGCTCAATGTCCAGGTGGAGATCAGTGATGAGTGGTGTCCCTCAGGGGTCCATATTGGGACCAGTACTGTTTAATCTCTTCATCAATGACATGGACAGCGGGATCAAGCACACCCTCAGCAAGTTTGCCGACGACACCAAGCTGAGTGCAGCGGTTGACATGCCTGAGGGATGGGATACCATTCAGAGAGACCTCGACAGGCTTAAGAAGTGAGCCCATGTGAATCTCATGAGGTTCAACAAGGCCAAGTGCAAGGTCCTGCACATGGGTCAGGGCAACTCCCAGTATCAATACAGGCTGGGAAATGGAGGGATTGAGAGCAGACCTGAGGATAAGGACTTGGGGGTGTTGGTTGATAAGAAGCTCAACGTGAGCTGGCAATGTGTGCTTGCAGCCCAGAAAGCCAACTATGTCCTGGGCTGCATCAAAAGAAGCATGACCAGTGGGTCAAGATAGGTGGTTCTGCCCCTCTACTCTGCTCTCGTGAGACCTCACCTGGAGTACTGCGTCCAGCTCTGGGGTCCCCAGCATAAGAAGGACATGGAGCTGTTGGAGAAACTCCAGAGGAGGGCCACGACGATGATCAGAGGGCTGGAGCACGTCTCCTATGAAGATGGTCTGAGAGAGTTGGGGTTGTTCAGCCTGGAGAAGAGAAGGCTCCAGGGAGACCTTAGAACAGCCTTCCAGTACCTAAAGGGGACTTATAAGAACGATGGGGACAGACTTTTTAATAGGGCCTGTAGCAACAGGACAAGGGGTAATTGTTTTAAACTAAAAGAGGGCAGATTCAGGCTAGATACAAGGAAGAATTTTTTTTTTTTTTTTAAATGATGAGGGTGGTGAAACACTGGACCAGGTTGCCTAGGGAGGCTGTAGATGCCCCTTTCCCTAGAAACATTCAAGGTCCGGTGGGACAGGGCTCTGAGCAACCAAATCTAGTTGAAGATGGCCCTGCCCATGGCAGAGGGGTTGGACTAGATGACCTTTAAAGTTCCCTCCAACCTAAACTATACTATGATTTCTCATTGGAGCTACTGACTCTTCTCCTAAACCTTGGATAATATACAACTGTAAGGAAACCAGTTCTAAAGGTTGCAGGAACTCCAGCAATCTCCCATTGGTTTTAGCTTTTCCCCAGTCACTAGTTCAACATTACAGCAGCCCTGATGCAAGCCACCTTTCCTCTAGTCTGGACATCACCCCCACTTCCTAATAAATCTAATTTCATTTTCCCTTATGTCTTACTTTCTAAGCCTAAACATTGTTTTTCTCTCCTTCTCTTTACCTCTCTGCTCCGAGGTATGGTGCAAGGAACATTTTGAGACATGTTTACAGAATGCAGAGAGCTAGGAACTAGCAGGTCATCTCATGGTACTTGTTGGTAGAATGAACACCTTATGTCACAGCCCACTACTGAGGTCAATGGACTCAAGGGAACTAAAGATTATTTGACACCTATAACAAAACATTTTTCAGAGAAACTGTTTCTTAAATGGAACAAAGCCTGTTTCCTACAGGTTTGCACCCTCCTCTACATTACTGCTGTTATAAGCCTGTTAAGACTCTTCCATACAACCATGTGTTTTGGTTCCCTCTCACATTCCTTAATTGGCAACTCTTCCCCTTCTCATTCCTTGAGTAATACCAATTACTTTGCATGGTCCCTAATTACTGAGTGGGAGCAAGACAATCGTATGCCTGTTTCCAAACCATGCATGTACTGAGTGGCCTGCTGACAGACTGTGAGGTGGAATGGGTAGAGCGGGAGGAAGAAGCTGCACAGAGTTTTGCCTTGTACAAAACAGAAATTTTCAAGAAACTTACAGGATCTTCATATTTCAAAATGCATTTGCTTCTGCTGATGATCACTTCACAGAGGAATGGACAAACAGTCAAAGCACAAGCTTGTTTCCTGAGGAACCAAGGCACAGATATGACCCTTGGCATCAGCCAAGATCTTGTCCTGTGACTCTGACTTTTACCCTGGCTTCTAGTCTTAATTCACATTTTAATTTTAATAAGCATTATACATTTTTTTAAAAAACTCACCGTTTTATTACGAAGTCTAATTATGTCCGAAACAGAGCCAGCTCCACAATATTCCATAACAATCCATAGATCTGTGTTCTTAAAATAGCTGCCATAGTACTTGACAACATAAGGACTAGATGGAAAAAAGAGTTAGATAAATTCTTAGTAGGGAAAAAAAATAATCATCATAAGTGTTGTTAAAAATTACAGTTTCACACACACTAACATAGCCAAAGAGCAAGTGTAATCAAATACATTTTAAAACTGTAATTGGCTTCACCAATGCCTTGTTAGAATAAAGTCTGTCTGCTTAATAAAATTATAAAGGCATTACTATATGGACATATCACAAGCTTCGGTGATCTTCAAATCCAGACATAGTTTTCCCAAACATTATAGTCTTGACATAAAGCTTTGTTTTTCTCTCCTCTAAGGCCTTTCATTATTTTTCACTCTCCTCACAAAGTTATTGGATGTTTCCCTTCTTGAAAAGGCTGCCTTGTTTTCTTTCCTCCTGAACAACCAACCATGGAAACTCACCCATGTTTTCCTGATTTTCTAAGCATGAACTCATTTTAAGCACAGATCTAGACTTCCATATTAAACAAAATCTTGTGTTGGTTTGAACAAGACTTCTGGATTTGCAAATGCATTTTCATATTGAAGCGTCTCATGTGAGGATAGTTCTGTCATAAACAGAACATATTGCTTTGCTACTCATCAGTTTGGCACTTGACATAATACTTCCTCAGAGGCACTTGCAAAAGAAAGGCAGAAACAGATGTGGTAAATGTAACAAGGACCTTCCTTCAGAAAAGTGATTAGATAGCGTATTTATGGAAATAAAAGGTTGGAGGTTTATTGGCAGGAAGTTAAGCAAAGGAGGTTACAGTAAGATTGGCATCCACCTCCCACAAAGTCAGGAAGTAAAATACTGAGATCTCAAACAGTGGCTTCTGTTCAGAATACCTGCATTTTGGGGTGGAATCAAACACTTGTTTTGGAGCAAGGAATTGTATTTTAGGATCAGCATGTTTGGCAGCAACGTTTTTCGTTAGAAAACTGATACAAGAAAAAGAGAGGACCTATGTTTGCCTCCTGCAACATGGTGCTATCTTTACAAAAGATAGGTCAAAACTAATCAGCAAACCATGAAAGAGCAACTGTTAGTACTATGGGTCAACTCCCTCCTAACTAGTCTAAATGTCTACCAAACAAGTATGACATACTAATCTTGCCCCTTATAAATTCCTGAAGCGTGGAAGTTTACTGTTACTTCTGAACAAAACCCACTGAATTTCATGGCCATCTCTTGCCAGATTCCTACTATGCTAGTATTCCCAGCAAAAATTGAGTATTATCACAAATCAGGACAAGATAATCTTTTCAAAACATCATATGCTGTTCAAACTCAAAACACTGTTCACATTTGCTTAAAGCCTTGTCCCAGTTAACTACATGGGCCAGTCTTTTCCCTATCAACCGCTTGTCTTAGAATCTATGTTTTTCCCCTCAGAAGAGCTTCAACACATACAGTGTAGCTCGTTCCAGAAACAGGCATGGAGAAGAAAGAAAGGGTAAAGATCATCTTTTATTTGAGATGCTGCAATAGCTCAATGCTTTTCTGTAATATCTGTGGAATCATCACATATGAAAATAAAGGACTAAAAAGTACATCATCGGTCCCATCAATACTGCACAACACTGTATTTGCACCATGGAACACGACACATACAAGCACATGGTGTAGAGCCCAACCCTTCTTTTCAACCAGAGAATAGCTGCATCTTGTCCAGTGAAGGAAGAGTTGGTGTTCTAAAATTCTGAACTCTTTCTCTTAAGTATTATACAATAGTACACTTCCAGTAGATACTAAATACACCGTGTTGCTCAAAGAAAAACAGGAAATGAAGAACAAAGGCAGAGAAAAGGGGGTCAGGACAAGGGACACAGGAATAAGACAAGGAGTAGGCCCACCTAGGACAAGAATGAAAATTATATAAGAAGCATAGTACAGAAAGAAAGGTGAAAATTTTAGAAGATTCTCAAGTATCACTTCTTTTCTTTGTCAGCATACTTCACAGACATCTGTTTTAAGTATCTATTTTAATTCTGGTCTAGTACTAGCAGACATACACACACTACAACTTACACCACTGCTTCCAGTCAGTTCACATGGCTCAAGCCTGCACAGTGACTAAGGGCTGCAATTCAATCACTGACCCCATAGAAGAAGAACTCTTTCTCAGAATCCATGAGGTGCTATTTTCCAAGTTATTCAAGGTCTTTCTTTATGTAAGGGGAAAGAAATGAAGCAGGGAAGTTAAAATATGTTTGCTTTGATTCTTCTTGTTGCTGTGCTCTTAATTCTTTTTAACTCCTCTTCCAGTGCACAGAAGAGCCGAGGATCTACTCTGAGGATCAAATCTAGTTTCATAGTTAAGCAGACAAACAAGAGTGCTACTTCCTTTTTAATCTGTACCTGTTACAAAACTCCAACTGGCCAGACAGACAAAAATAGGCTCACAGGGACAAAAAGGATTAAGAGGAGCCCCAACCAAAACTCAAGAGTTCCAAATCCTTTTAGTATCACACATCTTTGTGGAATGTGGGAAAAACCATAAATGCTTCCTTTTCCTTCCATTCCTCTGCCTACACATTTAACAAGCTTCTAGCATTCAGAGCAGTCAATGCCAGAAGGGAATGGATTACAAGGTCCAGTGTATTCATTGGTCACAAACACTCAAGATTGGGGCTGGCAGGCAGAGGTTCTAAAGAAGTTTGAAGAGCAGTTGCATTCTCATGTGCCAGATACAATGTACTGTGAGGTCTTTATCCCTATGTGGAAGCATAAATACTTGAAATCTTCTCTCCTCCTTCACGACCCCATAGACAAGATGCTGCGGAGCGTGTAACACCTTAGCAAAACATTCAGCAACAAATCTGAATTAATTCAGACTGCATTAAAAGGATTATCTTTAAGCCTACGATGAGTACTGCTCATTGCCAAACAAGAGCAAATTTTTTCATTTAAAGACAGAACTTCAACACTGACACACCACAAAAGCACAAACACAATTGAGAAATAACAGACCGCTTGCTATAATACAATTCACCAAGTTAGTGACTAACGCAATCAATTTTAAAGAAAGTTTCACCTAATTAAAATGCAAAGCTTTCCTGTTTGCACTTTGAGTCACAAACAACAGATGCTGATACCACTGATCAGACATGAATAAAGACTCATCCTGTCAAATCTGACCTTGACGTTACAGCCAAAACCTTAAAATATTATCCCCCAAAAATACACAAATAAAAAATGGGTAACTCCATAGAAGAGAGGAAATGCAAAGCTATTTCTGCATCCTTGCAGAAACGTGATGTTAAGGCTTCCATGCCTACATGTCCTTCAGAACTACTACAAGAATGTTCACTTTTAAAAAGGTATGTTGCTGCATGAAAGAGACAACTGATAAAATACTATTTTGGAAGCTAACTGCTAGCCATTACTCTTGTGCTAGAAACATCTTTATCGATCTTCTGAAACAGGTAACTTGGAATTCACAAGGCCTAAGACATTTACAAGAAATATTAACCTTTGGGCTTGCCAGTGCAAGTAAAGTGAAACAAGCATGGAGAATTCTAAGCGGAGGCAAGTACTTATTCCTTCAGCAGTTTCTGTGATGTACGCTACTTGTACTTCCTGCAATGGAAGCTAAGGATAGGAGGAGGTCTGCAAAGCAGTTCCTTAAGTAAATTGTCCAAAACAGACTGCTTTAACTTTCCATATTAAAAAAAAACCTTGCAGCTGCATACATTTCAGCTATATTCACAAGTACAAATACATTTTCACATAGACTCTAAGAAAGGGAGCAGAATTGTCATACCCACCTGTCACATTGTTGCATTATAGAGATTTCTTTAATTATTTCTTGAAGATCTGACTCCACAGGGACCTGTTTAATTGCTACAACTTGTCCAGACTCTTTGTGTATTGCTTTAAACACGCTACCATAAGACCTAAAAATAAGAGAAGGAATTTACTTTTTGAACAATTGTTTTTCATTACCATTATACAGAAACTTTAGAAGTCACAGAAACCATACAATCATGCAGAAGTTTGAGGGGGTTTTTCAGGCTGCAAAAAATTCATTTTTATCAGGACCTCAGGAAAGGGATGCCTCTCAAGAATTAATTTTTGTCAAGATGTAGAGTATCTATCTCCAGTACAGGTGCAAGCATCTTTACGGCCTTAATAAACAAGGAACATCAACAATGCATAAATATATTTGGTGAAGTGTGGAAGTCTACTGATGCATGCATCTGCTTTATTATTAAAACTTGTCTAGAGAAGTATTCCTTAAGACATATACAGTCACTCACTCTGTAACTTAATATTCCTACACACTTTATATACTGTTTCCCTCTGATCCCATCCCCTCATAAATAGTTGCACTTACCCCTCACCAAGTTTCTCCAGAACATCAAAGACTTCTTCAGGCTGCTTAGTTAAACTATCTTCACTTAGCTTTTTCAGTTTGCTAAAAGACAGACAAAAGTTCTTTGTTTGTTTGGGGGAGGAATACACAGAACTCAAGCAAATTTCCATACAAACAAACAGAAAGAAAAGCAGATTATAAAGAAAAATGTATTTCAATGAAAATAAAATGCCTCATTAAAGTGCAGTGATAAAATTTCAATCAATCATCATTTAAGATAGAGAAAGTTATGACAATTTTTGTCATTATCACTTTCCCACTAATGTTTAGTCAATTCAAAGCAGCATGGGACCAATTCATTGTCTAAACCACTTCCTTTGCTAAAGTAGAAACAGCCAAAGAATACAGTAAAGCTCACCTTTCATCAAAAAGCAGGCTGCATGCAAACACATGCTCATGACTGCCTAGAGTATGCTATGTTGTCATCTAAGAACATATAGACCAACCTTTTACCCATATGAACTACCCACTTTCTAAACTATACCACTCATAAGCCAGTGAATTACCTCAAGTTAAAAGCAGAACCCAGAGTCAAGATGACTCTGGGAACGTATGGTAGTACTTCACCTTCACAAGTAGTCGCAGAACATTGAACTTCCACAAGTTGAGTACCCTAAGAGTTGTTGGGGCAGTCCCTTTTGCATATTTGTGAATGTACAGGTGCAACAAAATCTCTCATTACATATTATCACCATATTTTGCCCTCCAGTTCTCTCTCACACAGTCCCAAATCACTCAGGATCACCCTACAATCTCTCCCAGCACCTTCAACCCACTCTTACCACTATCCTCTCTCCTTTATAAGCAGTCCTAGCCCTTCCCCAGTCTCCAGCATTCACATCCATCCAGGCCCCCAGACTCCTGGCAGATCTCAGAACACAACTTGGCTGCAAGCTTGCAATGGAGCTGACACTGAACATAACACAGGAAAATATAACCACACACACATTGCAGTGAGGACGGGTGGCTGCAACGTGTAAATCTTTCCCCCTAGTTATAGGGAGTTTTGCTGCAAGATTGAAGTAACGAGTTAACACTATATGATAGCCAAGGGTACTATTAAAGTAGAAGATGAGCTAAAGAATAGCTGGTGCTGTAGTGTTAGGTATAGACAAGGTGTTCCATCTGCAGGAGGAGGAAAAAGGAAAACAAACTTTGAAGCACAGCAGATCATTGAGAACTTATGGAAAATATGTTATCTTGTGACACTTTCCTGGAAATGAATACAAAATAGGGGAAGGAAGGAGGGCATTGACAGAAAAGACTGTCAAATCTAACACTGGAAGAACAGCGTTCAAACAAAACCCCTTCGTATAAAGAGATGTAATTCTGTGATATACAGAAATAATAAAAAATACAGTGGAATGACTGATGAAGGAATTCTTGAATCAGAAGAGACTTGTTATTGCCAAACATCTAAGTAAAGACAAAAATTTAAAGTAATTGTATAAGCCCACAGGTCATAGGGATCAGTGTTAAACAAGGAAAGTTGGGGGTGGGGTGTACACGTTTATATATCAAAGAACTCTTTGATAGGTGTAGCAATTATATGAATACAAAAACCATCCACAAGCAGTAAGGAAAGGTGCATTAACTGCTGTAAAGACATGCAGTTTTCTACAACAAACAGACAGGAAGCTGGAAAGCATGTGTGTTTAAAGGAGAATAAAAATCTCCACAGAGAAGGAAAGGTATAACTCATGAACATGAAGAAAAACAGCAGAAAACTCGAATGAGAGCATCTGCAAAAGTGGCCTACAAATTGAACACAGGAACACGTAACAAATCTGCTCTCTTTTTTTCCCTTCTCTCTGCTAGTTAGAGACTAGAAAGCAGAAAGATTGAACTTAAATCTTGCAAGGAAGCACTGATTTCATTAACGAACAAGTGTAAGTTGAGATAAAAAAAGAAGTGGAGGAAAAAACAAGATTTTGCAGGTAGGTATTAAAGAAACAATTCATTAGTTTTGCTTCTTTTGTTTCAAATTATTTTTCCCCTCTGATCAGGTTATCTGCATCCTTAAGGGCAGCGTTCACAGAATAAAAGTTACTGCAATCATTCTCCACTTGTCACCAACAAAAAGCGTGCACAGTATGCATACAATACCAGCAGAACCTAAAAAAAAAAAATAAGAAGCACGACCATTAGACAAGTCTCTCACTTGACCAAAGAGCTGTATAACAAGACATACTCAACAGAATAGCTGAGGGACTGAATTTTTTAGTAACTGGAAAAGAAAAAACATACAGTGACCTCAACCAAAGATACCTAAGAAGAGAACACTTCCACCTGACCAAGAGAGTAATGCCTACTAAAATGAGAATAGAAGAGAAAAAAAAAAACAGAAAATAAGAGGAAAAAAAATCCATCCCGAAGCCCATTTTGAAGAGGCCTTCAAAGTTTCACTTTTACACATACATATATATCTTTGTAGCAAATTTGCTTCTTCATAGAATGGTTTGGAAGGGACCTTAAAGACCGTCTAGTTCCAACCCCCCTGCCATGGGCAGGGACACCCTCCACTAGACCAGGTTGCCCAAAGCCCCATCTGACCTGGCCTTGAACACTTCCAGGGAGGGGGCAGCCACAGCTTCTCTGGGCAACCTGGGCCAGTGCCTCACCACCCTCATAGAGGGGCCTTTCCTGTAGGCCCCTTCAGGTACTGGAAGGCTGCTCTAAGGTCTCCCTGGAGCCTTCTCTTCTCCAGGCTGAACAACCCCAACTCTCTCAGCCTGTCTTCACAGTAGACGTGCTCCAGCTCTCTGATCATCTTTGTGGCCCTCCTCTGGAGTTTCTCCAACAGCTCCATGTCCTTCTTATGCTGGGGAGCTCAGAGCTGGACGCAGTACTCCAGGTAAGGTCTCATGAGACCAGAGTAGAGGGGCAGAACCACCTGTCTTGACCCATTGGTCATGCTTCTTTTGATGTGGCCTAGGATACAGTTCTTGAGAGAGAACTTTAGAATACGCTTAATACCAAGAAGGTTTCCGCAGCACCATTAACTCCAAGACATTGGGAGTGCTTGAGAAGAGCTAGGGAAACAATCACGAACAGCCATAAACTGATCAAAACCAACGTCACCACCAAATAATACATTATCTGGAGTATTTAAGAGGCAACCTAGAGACCAAAGAAATAATCATTCTGCAGTTTTAGATTATTTTCACATTAACCAACTCTGACAAATGTGTTATGAGACCAAATAGTACTTAACATTAAAGCAGATAAATACTAAATCCATTTAAAGGAAGAAATAACGTCAGCCTCAGGAATTTCATTGCCAAATGCACTGCTCGAAAGTACTTCATACTCCTTCACAAATATACTGTAAGAGTACAGATGCTAGGTCCAGTGTTCAAGTGACAGTATTAACACCATAGTTCTTTCAACCATAGAAAGATCCTAATAACTCAGACTGTTCAGTGACTTCTATGTCTAGAAGTTTAATAAATTTCCCAGCTCTTAAACTGCAGAACAACATGTGATATACCCTGAAAGCAAGCACCTACACACCACACAGTCATTTGTTCACCCTCATCCCACTCCACGGGGTGATGGGGGGGGGAACCACGCCACACCTCATGGGTCAAGGTAAAGTTTAATAGGACAGAAAGGGAAAATACTAGTAATAATAATATAACAAACAAGCGATGCATAATGCAACTGCTCACCACCTGCTGACCAATGCCCAGCCAGTTCCTGAGCAGCCTTCCACCCCCAGCCAACTCCCCTAGTTTATATAATGAGCATGACATCATAAGGTATGGAATATCCCTGTGGTCAGTTGGGATCGGTTGTCCCAGCTGTGCCCCCTCCCAGCTTCTTGACCAGCTCCAGCCTACTCACTGGCAGGGCAGGAGAAGCTGAAGAGTCTTTGACTCTTAAGTGTGTAAGCACTACTTATCAAGAACTAAAACATCAGCGTCTTATCAATATTATTCTCCTGCTAAATCTAAAACACAGTACTATACCAGCTACTAAGAAGAAAAATTAACTCTATCCCAACCAAAACCAGGACACAGCATAAAGACAGCATTCATGAAAACTTTGTGAGAAGCAGGGAAAAGGAAGATGACTGTTTTAACTGATTACAAACCACTGAGTAGAATACGAGGAGAAGAAAAGACAAGAAATACTATCTTATTATCTTGGTTAAAAACAAGCAACTAAAGTTTGGGACATAGAAATGCATCTAAAACTTCAGAATCAGCTTCTTAATCAGGAGTTGTTTGTATACATGTGTGTCCTACTACCATCACTTTCTAAATGTGCAAGGTAAGACATATACAGCCAAGCATTTCAGAAGGATCACTCCTTTCTTAAAAGCATTAAGGTGTTATACACGGGAAGTGAATACTATGAGCACCCAGCAAAACACCTGCCTGCTAAGGCATGACTAGAAATATGGGGAGGGGGAAGAGGAACAACTGAAGAGACAAAGGGCTTAAGAACAATCAGGGGTTGGGGGGGGGAGGGTGTCTCATTCCTCTCCCTCATGGGTTCTCTACTTTCACAACACCAGCATTTAAAACAGAACGCATAAATCAGTAAATTCAGGAACTGTTCTATTCTGACCACAGGATAGAAGTGCCATATATATATGTATATATATTTAAAAAAAAAAAAAAGTGAGAAAGTCTAAAGGAGATATGTAGAATACAAGTATAAGACCTGGGTAGAGAGGCATTTTGGGTTCTTTTGCTCTAGAAAATCATTAGGTAGCGACTCCAGGACATTTCAGCAGTATTCCAGAAGGAAAGCTGTTCCTGAAAGCAGGAGGACTAACTAAACTACAATTATGGGACAACAAGAGTTGTCAAAAGGATTTTCTTGTTCCAAGCAGGTTTGACTCTCTGCATAACACTTATTTCAAAATAACAAGAAAAATACATCCTAGCAAAGAATTTTACTTTTAGAAATCCAGTTGATTGGAGAAAACTTTCATACTTAGCATAACCAGAATCTTACGCATCATTGAGTACATCACCAAAACTCCACCTAATTAAATGCAGAAAAACCTAGAAACATGGAGAGGCACCCAAGACTACTAATCCTAGCATAAAGATCAGAAAAATCTGAACTGGGACCTGAAAGAGGAAGAGATATTCCCTCCCCCCAACATGAAAAAGCGAAGTATGAGTTTAGTGTCCTACAGTCATTACACACACATTTTACAAAATAAATTGGTGATGTGCTACAGATGTAGGCATTAAAAAAAACCCTGAAAGTTAACAGAGAAAAATAAAGTAGGACTAAAGAATAGAACTCCATCAATTACTGTCATGAGTTATGGAAAACTGGACAGCTGCTCCATGAAACATGAATATATGTGGTTTATTTTGCAGAAGAACTAGCACATTGAAATATTTAAAAAGAATGGCTGGGATCAATTATACTGATGTATTAAAAGAGAAGCTGCTAAGAGAAATCACTTGCAGTCATCAGAAATAGAGGTGGCATGTGAAGGCCTTGAGACATTTACACTGCTTTACACTGATCACACAAGTAGAAGCAAGTTTAAGACAGTTTACATTACTGTATTACATACTTACATTTAGTTTTCTACCAATAAAACCCAAGCAAACTCACACTTCTGTCCTATCATTTCCAGGATGAACTTGACAGTCATCATCCATGTGACCTTACATGCCCATTGACACAAACATTAAGACCAGTGTATTTTTCACAGATAGTTCATATTTTAAAAACAAGTTTTTCCCTTCCCCCTAAACTTGAGAAGTTTATTTTGGTGAAAATTAAACTCAGTTTAAAGAAAGGACTGGAAAACCTTAATTAACACACTCAATGTAGCCTTTTATTTGGCATCAGTGTGCAAGAAATGGGCAAGATTAAAAACTATGACAGAGTTGTGTCTCTAGCTACTTTTCCTTTCCCTTGTATGCAATCTATCTCCTCATGCATGAGTATGCCTACATATACAGAAAAATGCAGTAAGAGAGAAAAATTACAAGACTCAGAGGTAAATGTAACTACTTCAAGAGCGAAAGTCCTTTTTACTGAGGGAAGGAAATATAGAGCACATCTGAAATACAGTTAGAAATTCAGATGCAAGAAAACACTGTGTCAACCACTGCACAAATTGTTCAGCATAAAGTCAGAACACTGATGCTAAATTATTTTTAAAAAGTAAGCAAAATTATTTTGAAAAGGACTCCTCTTTACTGCTGCAGTACATTGGTCAAACAAGAAAAGCTAGTGATTTTGACAGCATCCCCACTGAAAAGTCACAGTAGCCTAGCCTGTCACTTGGGCATCACCACTGCTACTTTCTGAAGGGCTGTTTTAAAGATTTACACTACTCACAACTGTGTTGTGTGTTTCTTTATATGGAAAGGGGGAACAAAAGTGCCCTATACCTGTGAGAAAACACTGGGATTCTAGACATCCATGCAGCTTTGAAATGCTCATATGAAATTCTTGATTCCTCTAGATGAATGTCTTGTGCTACAAATATCATGGCAATAGATCCCTGTCAGTAACTGCTCCTGTGGACAGCAGACACCAAAGTAAAATAAAAGTCTACTGCTCGCATCTATTTTGCCAAGTAAACATGGTGTGTCCATGCCAAGCCACTCCTGCATCCAAGGCAGGCATCAAAAAATTCAGCCCACAAAGAATAAATTGCATTCCTCCTAGACTTGCAGAAAAAGGGGGTTGGCCTAGCAGAATAGTTGGGAATGTCAAACAATCAGAAAACCACTAAAAACAATGGCTAAAGGATATATATATATATGCAGGGACTGCAAACACTTATATCTTATGAAAAATCTGAGTTGAAATCTTCCCTCCCACTAAAAAAAAAAAACAATTCCATTAAGTTCTCATCACATTCAAATTTGTAGAAATAAGCTTAAAAAAATATGGAAAGTATAAAAACATGCCAGAGTTCAGAAGTTCTCTCATCAGCTTTCTACTTCTTCCTAACTGAATCTAAGGATTTAATCAGCTCCCCACTCTCAGTTAACCCAGACACACACCACCAGCTAGGCAATAGTTAGAGCAAATCTCAGATCTTAAAAAAAAGAAAAAAGGGAAAAAAAAAACCAACCTCCTACAGGTTATGCTAACTTCGAGTTTTATTTTCAGTCCTTTGATATCATCAGATCCCAGGCTTTGCACTGGTTCTGGTAACATTGATTACTCCTCAGACATTCCCATTTCTTCTCCTAAACCCTTGCTGGTGCCTCTTCTACTTCCTTTTTTGCCACACGCAGTACTGTCATTCTGAAACTACAGTGTAGGCCTGTTCCTCCTCTACTGATTGCCTCCTAAAAACACTCGGCATACCTATTAATCAATTTTGTGTCAGAGTTTTCAATAGTAGATACTGTTATTTGACGTATTTCTGGAGAAAAAAAAAACAGTAGAGTTCAAAATCATGTTCTTCCCAAGTCCTGTCATCCCACAGGAAGTCGTATTAAAGAATTTTAAAGGTTTTAAATGTATGTTTAAAACTAGAATGCAAAAGTTTATTATCTTCTGCCACAAATTTATATTGCGCAGTTCCTATATTTTTTCATTAAATTACAGGAAGCAAAAGTAAACTGCTTGGAGCTCTAAAGACAGTAAGTATATATGTAAGCTGTGTAACTATATTCTGTATACCACACAACTACATTCTATGTAGTATATAACCATATCCAAAAAAAAAGGATTGTTCTAATTTAAATACAATTAAAACAAAATTATTTTGTGTATTAAGATGACAGTGTCACATTTAAAGCAAAAGCGCATGGTTTCACACTATTACACCTGCACAAAAAAAAAAAAAAAAAAAAAAAAAAAAAAAANAAAAAAAAAAAAAAAAAAAAAAATGCTAACCCACACACACATAGTAATTAGTTACTATTAACCAGACTGTATGTTTCAGAAAATACACACACTGTGGGAATACTCTTGATTTTTGCCTCTTCCCACTCCCTGATTTGCAATTGCAACTATGCAGCGCCCACCCCCACAACATCCCTCCACCAGCGGGACACACGGGCACTTTCTAACGCGGAAGGAACAGAACCGCTTAGAATCACCGAATTCTACTGCTTGGGTCGGTTTCTTACACAGATCCGGACTATAAAGTGCACAAGACCCCCAGGCCACAAAGGACTCTTCTCGGTGATGAAGTTTCCCTCATTTCACGTTAAAACGTTCCTCTTGTAACTCCACCAGCCTCTCAGGGTCTGCCTCCACCTGCCCCTTTACTCAGGACGGTTATTTCGGGGACGCCCCTCACGCTACAGACCTTCCCCAACGCAACACAAGCCCTCCGGCCGCCAGGCACGCCTCAGCCCCCTCGTTGTCCCGCCGCCCCCCTCACAGCGCCCAGGACCGGAGCCTCCCTAGGCCGGCGGGAGTCGGGGAGGGGGGGGAGCAGGCAGGCGGGCCCGCCCGTTCCCCCTCAGCCCCCCCGCCAGCCCAAGGCCTCAGCCCGGCCGTGCCGCCGCGCTCGCTTCCGGGAGGGGAAGGGGCCGCCAGGGAGGGTCGTTACCTCTTGGGCGCTGTCTGCTCCATGCCGCTGCTGGCCCCCCGGCCCCACCGTCTGGAGGGGGGCTGCCGGCCGAGCCCCTGGGCAGCACCGGGCCGGTAGCCGCTGAACTCCTCACAACTTTCGTGCGAGCTCGCTGGCCCTTTAAACGGGGCTCGCGCCCTCCCTCGGTCGCCGCCGCTCCCGATCTCTCTCAGGCAACCGCCACTACCGCTACCTACCCGGCTGCCGGCGGGGGCCCGCCCCCCCGTGCCTCTCAGTGGTTACAACCCGCGCTACCACGAGTGCTGATTGGGCGACGCGGAAGTCGCTCAGAGCGGCAGGAGGGGCGAGGCCCCACGGGAAGAGCCGGCGGTATCGCGCCGGCGGGAGGGGAAGAACATGGAAGCGGCGGTGCCGCCGGGACCGAGGCGCAGCGCTCCCAGCATGCTCCGCGCGGCCGTACGCCGCGGGGCACGCCGGGAGCTGTAGTCCTCCCGAGGAACCTGCCCTACCCGTTCCTGTAGGAGGGGCGCCCGCAGGGGCCTGGCCAGGCGAGGCAAACCGGGCGGCGAAGGAGAGGCCTGGGGCCCTGAGGCGCCGCCGGGGCGAAGGACAGCCGTGCCTCACCCACACGCTCACCTCATCCCCCGGTTTTTGGAGCCGGGCCTTCGGGCGAGGGCAGGGCTGGGGCAGAGCCGCGGCCTGAGGCGGAGGCTGAGGGCGGCCCTGGCCCCGCTGTCGCCCCCGGGGTCTCGTCGGTTCGGGGCGATGCTGCCGGGCGGCCCGCGCCTTTCATCCGCCTGTCTGCACCAGCCGAGGGACAGCCGCCTCGGTGCGGAGTTGCATCCAGCCCCTCCTTGGAACGTTAAATTTGTTGACGGACAGCTGGCTCCGGAGCACGGCGGAGAGGAAGCCCGAAGTTAGTCATGGCCGGCCTGGGGAGCTGCTCTCCAAAGCTGGCTCGGGTGACACAGTACGGCTTTGAGGTGAAAAACGCTGGCACTCGGCTTTTTAATGCCAAAGCATACAAGTTACCCGGCAAAGCTGTAGGAAGCTGTCACGTAATTATTCAAGCAGCAGACTTCAGGCCACCAAGTACCGTGTGACAGTTACCTGCAATTTCTCCCTCTTACAACTGCTGACTTTCTGCTATTTCTGTAGCAATTTAAGATACTGACAAAGCATCCAAGTAGATCCAGACGAGTCAATACAAGACAAGCTTTAAATGTTCAAGCCAATTTCTGTATCCTTTCCTGAAAGTTGGGTTTATTTGCCTAACTAATGGAAGTTCAAGGTAATAAAACATTTGGGTAAGATCCATAAAAATACTGAGATGCCCAAGTTCCACTTTAAACTGATGTTAGATGCACAAGTATAACAGCAGCANCTACCCGGCTGCCGGCGGGGGCCCGCCCCCCCGTGCCTCTCAGTGGTTACAACCCGCGCTACCACGAGTGCTGATTGGGCGACGCGGAAGTCGCTCAGAGCGGCAGGAGGGGCGAGGCCCCACGGGAAGAGCCGGCGGTATCGCGCCGGCGGGAGGGGAAGAACATGGAAGCGGCGGTGCCGCCGGGACCGAGGCGCAGCGCTCCCAGCATGCTCCGCGCGGCCGTACGCCGCGGGGCACGCCGGGAGCTGTAGTCCTCCCGAGGAACCTGCCCTACCCGTTCCTGTAGGAGGGGCGCCCGCAGGGGCCTGGCCAGGCGAGGCAAACCGGGCGGCGAAGGAGAGGCCTGGGGCCCTGAGGCGCCGCCGGGGCGAAGGACAGCCGTGCCTCACCCACACGCTCACCTCATCCCCCGGTTTTTGGAGCCGGGCCTTCGGGCGAGGGCAGGGCTGGGGCAGAGCCGCGGCCTGAGGCGGAGGCTGAGGGCGGCTCTGGCCCCGCTGTCGCCCCCGGGGTCTCGTCGGTTCGGGGCGATGCTGCCGGGCGGCCCGCGCCTTTCATCCGCCTGTCTGCACCAGCCGAGGGACAGCCGCCTCGGTGCGGAGTTGCATCCAGCCCCTCCTTGGAACGTTAAATTTGTTGACGGACAGCTGGCTCCGGAGCACGGCGGAGAGGAAGCCCGAAGTTAGTCATGGCCGGCCTGGGGAGCTGCTCTCCAAAGCTGGCTCGGGTGACGCAGTACGGCTTTGAGTGAAAAACGCTGGCACTCGGCTTTTTAATGCCAAAGCATACAAGTTACCCGGCAAAGCTGTAGGAAGCTGTCACGTAATTATTCAAGCAGCAGACTTCAGGCCACCAAGTACCGTGTGACAGTTACCTGCAATTTCTCCCTCTTACAACTGCTGACTTTCTGCTATTTCTGTAGCAATTTAAGATACTGACAAAGCATCCAAGTAGATCCAGACGAGTCAATACAAGACAAGCTTTAAATGTTCAAGCCAATTTCTGTATCCTTTCCTGAAAGTTGGGTTTATTTGCCTAACTAATGGAAGTTCAAGGTAATAAAACATTTGGGTAAGATCCATAAAAATACTGACATGCCCAAGTTCCACTTTAAACTGATGTTAGATGCACAATTATAACAGCACACCCCCCCCCCTTAAAAAAAATCCACACTCCATACCTAATTTCATCTGTTTGATGTGCATTAGCAAGGGAATTTTGAATGGCTGAAATCCTACTGTTGTGCAAGTGCTCTACTTTGCCTGAGTCAATCCAATCCAGTTGACTCACTGCGGTCAGGCTAAATGCACAATGGTAATATTGAATGAACCCATAAAACAAATCACGCACCACCATATGACCTTTTGGGTTTCTTTGTTTTTCTGAGTCATTGGAAAACTGCAATAGAACATCTTCCTTTGCACAACGGATTAATGTAGAACTCTTCAAGTATCACCCCACAAGCCAGAGTGGCTAAGCAACAGCACTGCCAGATGCATCCGTCCCAGACAGCTGTTTGTAGGAGATGCCAAAAACCCCACTCACCCAGGAGAAGGTGCCAGCAGATACCTCACAGTGTGGTATGAGTGCATTAGAAAGTGGTTAGGAGGAACCCTGCAGAACTTCCCATCTCCTAGTTCTAGGACAAGTGAAGTCAGGCAAATAGAAGATGCCATGTGGCTAGCGTCTAACTTTGTTTTACAGGGTATTTGGCTGTACCCACTGACCAATTATTATTTACATTTCACCAGTTTCACCTGACGAGGGGAAGCCTGACAGCCCTATATGGCTGTGATACTCCTCCTGGAATGCAGAGGCTGTCTCCACATCCTTTAACACAAGTCTTTAAGGCATATTTTGTCCAGGTTGTTTCAGAGGAGGCAGGTTTTTTCCAGCTCCCCCTCTCGATCCAAAGCTGCAATAAACTATACATTCAAGCAAGGGAAAGCAGTCTTAGAAAAATGCAAGTATTACATTGTAGCTGTAGCAGCAAGACAAGAAAAGGGAGCCAAGAAGTGCTTCCTCTCCCCATTCACACATATATTTCTTCCTCTGGAAAATGTTAGGCTAAACAGCCTAATCTGCCACTCTTCCCTCCCCCTTTAACAACAGTTGACAAAAACAAGTCTGAAGAAAATTTGTCCAAGAATAGCAGATTTAAATATTAGCTCTCTTAAATCAAAACAATTTAATACCGCAATCCCCACTCCCAGAAAATACCCTGACCACCTGATAATTGAGGAAGAGGACAGGAGTGTCCTCCACCTCTGCCACTGAAGAAAGAAGAGTGAACAAAACCCAAGATTCCTGAAAAAGAAATAGGTTACCTGGCTTTATAACATAGCGAGGCAAACAGTGCCAAAAAATATGGACTAAGTCCATGCCTTTCTCACAGAAGTTTCAGATGTGCCTTATTCAACTGCCAGAATACTTTCTAAGTACATTTATGCTAAAATTAAATATCGGTAGGAAGACAACATATATACCATAGTATTTTCACTTTATTAATCTCTTATAATTTCAAATGGTATTTTTAGTTTATGACATTGGAATAAATACCACCATCTCACCTTTCCCATGCACCATGAATTTAGGATCTGTGCTGTGAAATATAACACTGATTTGGTATTCATTACAATACTGTACCTAGCCACCAGCGAAGAAGCAACTTTGAAAGGGAAAACAGACTCCCTCTGTTCTACTACCGCATACAGGCTTTCCAGGCAAGGGAAGTCTAGATGTTCTGGAGGCACGAATATACTATTTTTTTGCTGGTGTCTAGACAACATGGAGATGAGGAAGTTGCAGACAAATCTGCATGAGTATTCCCATGATTTCTTCCAACAGTGATACTATGTAACACTGCTAAGATGGCAGGTGAGTAAGAAAAGGCTTAATGTAGCTCAGTCTTAAAAATATAGGAAAAAACCTAACTGAATTACTCTTTTTCTTCTAAAGTGTTTAATCCACTTCACAAGTTTATCAGCATGCATTAGGACTCCCTTCCCTGCAGGACTGGCAACAACATCAGATACAATTCCTTAGACCAAAGGACGGAGGAAGACCATACTTAGTTTTTGAGTACTATAATTATTTCATATTATAATGTAGTTTTGTAAACAGATAAAGTAAGTTATATTATAATTAGTTATACTGCAATGGAATCAGGAATCATGATGGCATGGACAAGTATTAGGTGCCGTATAACCACAAACTAAGACAGTCCCCAAGCCCCTAAATGTATGAAACAAAAAGTTCCAAGATGTTAATCCTGTCTCAGTTGCACATAATTCATAATAAACCTGAGAAGAATAAAAATTACTTAAGAAGTTCATGTCTGAGTTTCTAACAGGTATTACTAATGGTAAGATTTAAATTCCAAATATATACTTCAAAGTCCTTCATAAACATCATGCAAATAAATTATGTATGTTATAGTAGGGACCTTCTCTAGTGCCTTTGGTAGCAAATAAAAGCAGCATTTACTTCAGAAGGTATTCAGTCAGGCTCATTTAAACAACATGCATTGTAACCCATACATGGCACTTCTAAAAAACAGCAGAATTACTAGTACCTGTTTTCCAAGAGATAGATGTCACAAACACCTTACACTCACCAGACAACATACCCCTAGTCCCTCATCACACCTGTGGTGCCTTTCACAGCCTGGCTCCTCTCCCCGTGTGCTTTCTACCCTTTCGCCGCAGCAGCCCCTGACATCTTTTGTAGGGTGCTCTCTCCCTCGGTGTCCCCTCTATCATTCCACAGGAGCTCCATCCACCCTCTCGGCATGCCAAAACCTGCCAGCTCCTTACCGCCTGCATAGACCCCCAAAGCGTGCCTCCGTGCTCCGTACAATGCCTCCACGTCACCGATACCTCCCCGTGCCTTGGCCCACCCCGGCGTTACCCTGCGGAGTTACAAGTACCCTGTGTCTGCATCACAACCTGCTCTTTAGCTCGCAGGAGAAGGCTGCAGCTCAGTCCACAGGAGGGTCCCAAACCCAGCACCTAAGGACCGAGTTGCCCTTACTTTTCCCTTGCCATGGGGCAGGCAGCCCCACGAACAGGACATTCCCTCCTCCGCCCATCACCTGAGTTTTGTAAAAATAGGAACTTACTATAATTACAGACCTCCAGCTTTTCATCAAGCATTATTAATATCAAACAGCTAACTCACAAATGATTGCGAAGGGGAGAAAGGCAAGGAACAGCAGGCAAGCGCAAAGAATAAATGCAGGAGCCTGATTTCCTTAGGAACTGATTTATAAATTCAGTAGACAAATAGTCAACAACAACACGTTTGCATGTGTCTCCCTGTGACTACCTGATAGCGATCTGGTATGCTGAAAGTTAAGGAAAAGGCCTTGAATGAAATACCAGCTTGTTTATACAGAAGATAAGAAAAACTGACTTCTGCCTATATTTTTTCCTACCTATCATGTCTTATGTGAAGTAACCTTGAAGGCTTATCTAAGAATTTGTTATATACTTTCCTAACCCTGTCAGTCATAAAATAGTTATAAATAACATATAAAAGAACAGCATATTCTCAAGTTTGGACTAAAATTTAGATTTATTTTTTTTAAAGACAGTTTTTAATCAGGCTTAGGAATAAAGAGCTTTTTTTTCCCTGAACTATTCACAACTTAATGGTTAATTAATGTCACATAAAAGAATTGACTTTTTGCTGGTTCAGCAAAAGAAAGATGCAGAAAATTAATAGTCAGGAAATATAGGTACAGACTCCGCCATCCGTATCCACTCCATTAAAATCAGTGTGATTCACGAAATTCCTATTTGACATTAACAGAGCAGTAAAAACCTGCAACAGTAAAATATTAGCTGCACTGCTGCAATTCCTCTCACTACCTCATTTTGGATACCAAAATATTATTACGAGACCTAAAGATATTTGTTGATTAGGATTGGATTTTTCTGTTGACTAACCATTTAGCTCGCAGTCTTAGTAACAGGCTATATATAGACTTACCATTTGCTATTTTTCCTATTATAGCACACTATGGTAAAAATAAACCATGGATACAGAGTTGCTATTTACAGTTAGCCACAAAAGATATTCCAGTCTGTACTACAGCTACATTGATTGTGCTCGTGGGATCTATGGATAACCATCAACTTGAAAAAAAAATAAAAAAATCTCTTTTTGGTTTGTAAAACAATTACTGTTGTTGGGGTAATTCTCAGGTTACTCTGGATTCCCTTCCACACAAAAATATTCCCTCTCTTTCTGGAGACAACCATCTGTTCACCAGTCTGCAAAGAGGTGTGCTCACACCCTCGAGAATAAATAAATAACATTTAACTAGCAAGGCTTGATGCCTGCATTAGGAATGGAAACTAGTATCAATAACGGAATCATCATTACTTGATGAAGCAAGTACTACACAAAACAAACCAGCTGCCTGAATACATGCTGCTTGATGCCCAAGGCTTCCACCACCGCGAAGGCTGCATTTTCTCCCATCTTCCTTTAGCTCCTGAGCTGAGAGTTTGAGGAATGCAAACCAGAAATGTTTAGGAAAGATTAGGATATTTTTTTATTTGTAGGGACAATGCTTTCAAGAGGCTAACAAGACCCATTCTTCCAGCCCTAAAGAAGAGAAGCTTCCTTGCCCTTGTGGGCCTTTCACAGAAGTGCTCAAAGAGAAGTATAAAAGTGTGGGAAGCACAAGTACAGAATAACAAATGACAAATAAGGAGAACCCAATGTGACTAGAAAGCACGTTGTGAATACTGAGCACTGCAAAAGCAATGCTATGAAATACTTACAGCTTGTTCAGTTGTAGGGCTTTTTTTTTTTTTTTTAATAAAACCCTTCCTATTTATTTCTGAAGCACATCTCTCGCTTGCTTCATAGCTATAACAAAGCAAGTGTTTTGTACGTGGAAGAATCACTCATTCTAAATGCTTTAAAAATCCAGAAACCACAAAATTTTGGTTTCCTACTTCTTTCCAACCTTTCCCAATCAAAACATGCCAAAAGATCATAATTCATGTCCAAATAAGCTACTCACATAACATGTACAGTCATACTTAAAAACAGAGACCTAAATACAATTCTAGTCTTAAAACTTCACAAAAACATTCAGTGGCATAACAGCCATTTCACAACGGACTGTGAAGTAATGGGTCTGATTACAAGATAAGATCCCATGGAAAGTAGAAATATACTCAAAACAAGAAAAAGATTAAGATTTGCCCTTACATTCCCATTCTGCTCTTAAAAGCAGCAGGAAGTCTTCCCCACAGCAGCCCACGTAGTAAAGAAATAGCAAAGCAGCAAATGATAAAGTTTCACGGGACTGGCTTTATACGATGCACTGATTTGAGCCTCCTTTAATCAGGTTCAGTTTGGTTCAAGAGAGGAGAGTTTTACTGCATCCTCACCACTACCCAGGATGAGTACTTAAACCACTGTCACTACTGAGCAAGGGAACTTTCTGCTGAAAACAAAACTTTGAAGTGACCGAGTGTACATAGGTCAGGCTATAAAAACACAGCAAAGCATAAAGCAAGTTACTATCTAAAGAGCTTCTGAACTCCATTCAGTTCAAGACCTAAGCTTTTTCCGCTATTCTGTCACTAAAAATAAGTTTTCTTAGTTGCAAACAGAAAGCCAGCAGAAGATTAATGGATTTCTTTAACAGCAAAACCAGTTTATCAACAGCCATCAACACTGCCCATTTTTACCCAGGCTGGGTTTAGCAAAAAGAAAACGCTCTGGTGGTATAATGTTCTCTGCAGAGCGGAGGAGAATAGAGCAATTCCATATGCTAGAAGCTTTGTTAATGGAAACAGTTAATTTACCACATGAGGAATATCACATGCATACCACTTCCACCTAAAATGAATCACTCCTTCCAGTTGAGAAAACTGAGGTCTTTTATCTTCCTCAGGGTGGAGCCCATCTCCTCCCATAGATCCCTACAGAGTAAAACTGCTAATCGTTTTAAGATTTAAAGACATTACTTCTTTTGTGTTCATATATCACATTTCAATGTCTTCTAAACAAGAGAGAGCTTAATGTTTTCATGCAACCTTGAACTGGCCGGTACACAACTTTTATTGCTTCATCCTTGAGCTCTTCTGTAGTTCCATGATCTAATTTGTTACACTGGTGGCATTTAGCTGCTCTTACCGGATTAACAATACACAGCTTAAATTCCTTAAAGCTAATTTTAAAATGAATGTGCTAATTTGAATGCTAGGCAAAACAGTGAAAAACTGAAACAGAAGAAAAAAAGCCAGACTACATATTTTAATACATACTGCACCTCTCCTTCAGTAAGATTAATCGATAGTAAATCCCTGCTCTACGCAGTTCAAACTAGGCAGAATGTCTCTAGGATCTGATCCAAAATCTGTGAACATTGACAGAGTCTTTCCTTCAAACATACTACTTCGGAGATCAGTTCTCAAAAGAGAGTCCTGTCTAATTTGCTCACATGAGTGTGAAGGTAAATGCAGATTTTTGCTTGACTGGTGTTTCCATCCTCAGCCCGATTCGTCTCCCAGGAGGATGGGGGAAAGGTCAAAATTAGAGGCAGATCACATTAGACTTTACCATTTATTTGACGTAAGCTCTTAATATGTCATAGGTTCATTTGATTAGAAACGATGTAGTCAGAGAAGATAAACAGCGTAGAAGTGGTCCCCTTATTGTGGAATAGATACTAAGCATCTGAAATTTCAGACAGTGGGAAAATTTGCTGTTCAGAGTCACAGGAAGACTCATGCAATGTTGTACAATATGCCTTGCATATTAATGTATAATGCATTACAATATCAGTGTAAAATATGCATTGCAATGGTATAGCTATTTTAAGTGAGAAAATGTGTAGAAAGATGAAAGTCATACAAATGTGTTAGAATATCCACAAATATATACGGCACTAGTTATGCATAAAGTATCAGGAACAACACATTATAAACACAAATGCTTGATTCTATGAATTCTTGAATTCTTATTATTGGCATTTGAAAAAACCTTTCAAAATGGTCTTTCAAAAACAAGTACCTCATTTTGATGGGTGTGGGATACTCAACAGCTCTTAATTAAATGCCTCAAAAGCAGACTTTAAAACCGTGTTCTAAAGTATATTGAATTAGGCTCCACAAGACCAGTTTTTGGCACCTGTTCTTGAAATGGGGAGAAGGAAAAAAAAAAAAAAACAAAACCACACTGAACCAAGATTATGCATTATTTTCCAGGAATTCAGCAATTTCTTGGAGAGATTAAATTTACTGCAGCTTTGCAGTGACAGGGTTACTGCATATTCCGAATGGTTGAGTGTCTCTGCAGGGCTGGATAAGAGCTAGCCCAGGGGTCTCAGAGGATTTTATTAAAGTTAGCCCATCCTCCTGTTCTGTTCCTACTTTTACACACACAAAAGAAAAAGTTTGTGCTTAATACAATATTTATAGCTATAAGTAATAGCCAGTTCCTTTCTGGTTTTACTGTACCAGCATGTACAAGAAATACATAAAACTCTATATATTATTGCTACTACTTTGCAAGATGTTGTATATATTGTAAAGCTGGCTCTGTAATAGAAGGCAGCTAAAGACCTCTGCACTTAAATCTGCCAAAGCTGATACAGCAATCACAAACATGTGTTGTTACACTTCTTGTGGCTCATCTCCACATGGTGCAGCTGTTGTGTTGGCTAAGGAAAATGCAGGCCCAAGGGAAACAAATTTAATTCAGCTGGGGTGACTTCCACTTAAAAAAAAAAAAAAAAGAAAGAAAAAAAAAGTGTTTTAAGGAGAACAGGTGTCTTACAGTAAGGGGAATTGTTTGAGAGGTTTTCCCCAAACTTGCTTTGCTTCTAGGAAGTCTATTCTAAAGTGGTGTGCCTGTGGTAATAACCTCTTGCAGTCTAATTTTTAAATAATGCCCTTCAGAAATGCAATGGATTCCAGAAATTCTATTTTTTGTTTGTTTGCCTTAGTCCTAGGGCAGGAAGGCTAGCACAGGACCTCATTGCACGAGTGAGAAGCTGGAGGGAGCCTCATTGCCGTGATTTGGATTCCTCGGCTTCAGGAAACTTCGTTTCATCTACAACTGACTGTGCGGAGGCAGACCCGCAGCTGGGAAGTCACCAGTGGTCACCCCTGGAGCTGTGCCACTTTATATCCATATAGTGGTTTAAGTTTAATTTTTGACAAAAGTCACTTAAATATAGCTTCCTCCAAAATATGTTCTTACTTACTCAAAATAAATAAGCTAAACTGTACTATGCAGTCTAATAAAGCAGTATTAAGTGTATGAATTTTTTCTTTTCCAGAAGGGTGTTTACCTTGCGTACTCTGATACCTTCTCTAGTCTGATCATGCGTTCCTGCCTCTCTGCTTCCTGCGTCCTCTGGTATATCAGAGTGGGAATTCTCTGACTGATGCTCAGCTGCTGAGTCGGCAGCCTTCCCGCCATGCTCAGTAGCAGATCCCACAGCGCTGAGGCAACTGGATCCGCGGAAGCTGGGAACCACTGTTTTCCCAGCAGGCTCTTGGGAGGTCTCTCGCCGCGCGGGATGATCCAGCCCTTCAGACAGGCATAGCAGCGGCCAGCAGATCTTTCTCTTCCTCTTGTCAACCCCCTTTCCAAAATAAGGTTACTCAAGAGGGTAGTCTCTTGTTGTGTAGGTGTCCTCATACTGCAGCTTCCTTCTTTGGCCCTGTTTTTTCTATCTCCCACAAGATCGGAATTCCTTCTCTTTGGGCAAATGGAAGTCCAAATGAGAGATGATTTTTACACGCAGACCCCATTCCTACAGAATTAGTTCTTCCATAGGATGCATAGAAGCTGGTCTCAGCTCTTCCTTCTCAGATCTTAAATAAATAAATGTTATGACAACAAACTTCTGCTTTTCTTTTTACAAGGTTAAGCTCGTCAGCTCTTAACATCAATCTCTATTGCTACGTATTGTGTCCTCAGAGTGTCTTATGCAGACCTTGGGCAGTGTTTTAGGCTTCTTCTCAAGTTTCTGAATGGGACACCCAGCACTTCTACTGAATTCTTCCTTTTGAATAAAATCCAGAATTCACTGAGGTCAACAGCAAAATTCGTGAGATTTTTGTCCTCTGTATATGTCTGCACATAAAGACCTGCAACAGATTTTGCATTTTTGCAGACTTACCCTTACTGAGGAAAAGAAAATTGTTCTGCCCTTGCCACTTTTCTCAGCAGGAATTGTAGCAAAGCCCCAAGTCTCACTGATGGTAGGAACTGCGATGGCCATGCTTGATGTCAAAAACCAGGAGCAGATGGACCTGAACTACACCCCGCCAGTGAGGGAGAAAAGGATCCCAATTAGCAAAATAAGGAGAACCAACTGTAGAATGAAACCTGTGTTCACAGTGAAGCCATTGTGGGGATGCTCACTTTTTACTGTGTGTATGTACAACCAGTATCTTTTCCAAACACTGAAAAAAAGAATTTATTATTTGTAGAGTGAGCTTAATTCAGCAGAATGTCACCCAAGGAAGCCGGTTAAAGTGATATCTGACTTTAAGAGTAATGTCTTGCTTTTCATGGCATTGGCATATGTGCTTATCAAGGAAGTTTTATGTTTGAGGTTCAGGGAGAAGGTGATGGCCATCTCCTCTGAATGCTTTCAGATGACTGATTTTCAGAATGCTGCTGGCATTCTTCCAGCCGGAGGCCTGGCCATTAGATAAGCTTAATGTTATGGTGGCCATTTGTAAAACAGATGAGAGCAGAAATAGCGAAAGGAAATGAGAAACCGAAGAAACCTGCTGGAACTCCCTGCAAATAAAGACCCAACCTTGGAAGGAAAAGTCTTAGATCCTTCCACTGAAAGAAAAACTGGTGAGCATAAGTTTTCAGCTGCTAAAACTATAACCGCTATCCCAAGGGAGATAAAAGCACCAGCCGAAGACAGACCACCACAAGTGCCAGCCTCAAGAAATCTAGGAAACTTTACACTGGCTTCCTTTGTGAGACTTTGCTCAAAAGTTTTTAGGTATTACCAGACAGAACCCATTTGCTTCTGCTTTCAGGTTGTTTTTTAATGATGAAGCCCATGGCCATTCTGGCTAAGAATGCTGTTTAATAATTGCTGCCAGTATTTAAATAGCATCACGTGGCATTGGAGCATTACCTTACCAGAAGATTTGACAAACATCATTTGGCAGATCCTATGGTGGCCATTCACATCACCCTTCCACCTGCCTCTTCCCCCTCTCTGCCAGAAATGACTTTCTGGAAGTGACTTGGCAAAAGGGACGATACCCGTCATTCAGCAATTCTAGTTCAGTCCGATGCCATAACTCAAACTTGCAAGCAGATATAGCTGAGGGCCATCCCTTTTTGTTCTTCTTTTAGTAGCTCAAGTCTTCTTTGTGCTGGAAACGTTGTGAGAAGCAATCCTTGGTTGCCACGTTTTCACTATCAGGGTTTCACAGGGAAAGGGAACCGATGTGGTAGAAACAGGAATGGGGCTGTCTCCACTGATAATTTGCTGGCAGAGGAAAAATATTAAGTCATCTTTTTTTAATCAAATAGTCTCACCTGAGTAAATATTCTAGCAACTCCAGTTTTTAACTTTATTATCATAGTCTATTGCTCAAGCTGTGTTTTCTGACTACGCAGCAATAATAGTGCTACGAACACATGAAGATTTTTCAAACTGGCATTGTAGTCGGTTCCTTTTACATTTCCACACATAATCTGCATAACATTATTAAATCTTTCCTGTACATTATTTAGCCTCTGGGATCAAATGAAATCATACATAACTGGAACTCTTTGGGCTTTGACAGATGTCCTCTGGCAGATTTTTTGCAGCGGTTTAAGTTGTTACTGCTCTCAGCTATTTTCTTGGCCTTTTCCTGGAACGGGACATATCTCAGCTGTTCTGGTGGAAAACACTAACCTCTTAGCTTTTAAAGATGATAAAAACGGGTTTGAGTTACTGCACCGGCCTTTGAACCGAAATGGCTGAAGCAAAGGTACAGCAGGCCTTTTCACTGGCTTACCTACAGGAAGAGTAATCCTTGACAGAGAGCTGGCGAAGGGCGGGTAACATGGAGGACTCGCTTGCGAGCGTGTGGAGGAATCGGCGTCTTGCCTCTGGTCCATTTGCCATGGGAGAGCACAGGGAAGCTGGGTGTGCTCTTAAAACAGTGAAGGTTGTGATAAAAATGCTGAACTTCTGCGGCTCTTTTTTTATAAGCGTATAGATTCTTGGGAAATCAATCTGCTTTGTGGGCGGTCTCCTACTGAAGGCATCCGAAGTGGTGTAGTACCTAGATGGTGCAGAGTTTGTTTCCTTTCATCCGTACACCTGGAGAAGGCTTTTTATGTGTGGGAGAGCTGTTTCCGCCTTGTGTATTTTGTAAATAGCCACTTTACTAAAGAGAACTCTGAGCTTATGATCTCTAAGTTACCACACTGTCTACAGACTTGGGCTGAATAAAAATAGTCATCCCACCATCATTTTATTTTAAAGCCTTTGTATCAACCAGTTAATACGGCAAAAAACCCCGCACCATCACATTTTAATGAGTTCAGGCGTTTTTGAACAACTGAGCATTTAAACCTGTGAATAAACTTAAGAATGTGTCACTGCCTTCAAGAAGCGTACTTTAGTTTTAAGAAACCACAGCTGCAACAATAAGATGGAAATTTGACACACACTAGGTTGAAGGTGGCAAGGATTAAAGGTATGGAATTAGGAAAAAAAAAAAAGCCCTTGCGCTGTTGAACAGAAAATGGGACATAAATCAATGACTAACTTTGGCTAAGTTTTGCGCTATGGAAGTATGCAGCGTTGCAGCTTCACAGTTATCAGTATTTGTCATCTTGAGTATCCGTACACATGCCAGATGCAAAAGAGGGGCCCAGAGAGAACATGGGGGATGAGGAAAAGAAAATTAATAATTTCGGTGACAATGTACACTATTTTGATGTGAAACAGAACTTCTGTAATATTTCAAGGGACTTAGACACACATATATATATGTATGGAGAAAAGCTGTTGGAAATAAGCCTTTGACTTCAAAATGTGCCTGATTAAAAAGAATACCGATAAGAATTAAGATGAGAGCAGCTGGAACTTTGATTGCAGTTATGTTTTCTTCTGGATGTTTATTTCTAGATCACTTTTGCAGCTGCTTTTATCTACTCCTTAGAAGTTCTTGTAGATTTGAGGAACCATTAGCTGTAAAAGTAAACATCAGCTCTGGTCTGGTTTTATATATCTTCTCGAAACCATTGAGGAGGGGAAAGATAACATTAGACTAATGCTGACCTAGATCAGACTTAAGAGATGTTTTGAACAGCCTTTTAGCATTTCAGGCTCCACCTGTAACTCTAATAGAAAGTCAAGTATTTCTAATATTCAAGTATATCTAATATTCTTATTTACCAAGCATATAGGAATGAAAATACTCTTTCTGAGAAACTTAAATCCATGTCTCACTGTGCTTCAAAAGACAGAATGCTTTCAAGTCTGCCTCCAGTATCGAGGTTCAGGGATGGTCCTGAAAACCAGTTCTGCTGCCTTTCAGTATCTGTCATCTATAAATATTATGCTTTGAATAAAACAGATCTGCAGTTTTGACTCCGCTTCACTCTATTTTGTTATTGTAGTTGTTTAAGAGCTCTTTAATAACTGTGGTTTTGTATTTGCTCAAGAGCTGTCTGCTTGGAGACTGGAGAAAGGTCAGGGTTAACCCTGCTTAACCTTAGCTAATGACCTTTATCGGTGGTCTCCTTTTCAGATCTCAGGAGTGTCAGCGATGCTGCTGTGGCCACAGACTGACTCTCATACCAGCTCCCACTGAAATAAACACACTGTATTCTATTTACTTGACATTTCTTTCCCGTAGAAATTCTTACCGCACCACACCAGGCAAAGCCCTCTGGCCAAAGTCATGGAGACTTCTCTATTTTCAGGTTTCACAAAAATTTCAAGTGCAAGATACATTTTGCTCACGAATCCTTTCAGGTGGCTTCATGAGTCTTCTTGTGGGGCCTTTCTTGGACTCGGAAAATATTTTTTCACCTACTATTGTCAGCTTTGATTTCTCTGTCCTGAGCGTTTCTGTTAACGATGGAGGCTTCCTTACAACGTTCCATAGGCATCGTCCTAGGCTCCCTGAAAGACCCTGCTCTTGCAGGCGCCATCGATCCTTGCTTCCATCACAGCTGGGAAGGCTGTCATTCCAAACATGCCTTGTCCTGAGGTCTCTGCTGCTTCCCTCCATGCACACCCAGCCTCCTGCAACAGCAGAGTGCTGCACCTACGCAGGTGGGTTCCATCCAGCAGTTCAGAGATGGGCAGATTCGCAACAACAGCAACATTCAAAAGCTCCTGGTTGCATTTGAACATCCAGTAATCGTCAGGACAAATGAAGTGGAAAAAGGGAATATTTATTACACTTGAAAGTTTGTGGTGTGGCTGACAGTATCTCTTCCCTCTCTCCGCTGATCTGAAAAGCTGAAAATAAGAGGCCTCAAGGCAGCTCTGTTTCTGCTGCAGTGTAATGTCCTCGGCTTTCAGCACTTCGCGGATGCTAAAATGAGTTCTGGTGTCGAAATGAATGGGGTTTGTATTTTTCTTGGAAACAGTTCCCAAAAGGGAGTTTGAAAGAAGAGCATAGCCAACTAATAATTTTCACCAGCCTATCATGAGTAAGCAGGTCAAATAAATTAAATAGTTAATGCAAACAAGGCAGATCTGCAATAATCAGTGATACTCTTTATGAGATGGACCATGCCATCTAGTATGGATGAAACAGGGGAAACGTCCATTCACTACCTTTCATCCTGCCATGTACCAGCCTGTGTAGGTCCCTCAAATACTACTGAGGGGTCTTTGAAAAGGAACTAAGGGGAGCAAGTGGAATGCCAGTCCTCTGAGCAGAGATCTGCAACCCCACAGGAACAGAAAACAGGAGTCCCTGAGCAAAGAAGGTGGAAAATCCACTGCTGGGGCTCAACTCAGAGTCATCCGGAGCTTACATGCTTTCTGTCTGTTGCTGGCCCNAGAAGAATATTCTTTACCAAAAACTCTTCTAACTGGTCCCTGCCCAGCTCAGATACAGTCTTGAACTGACCCATTCCCATTCTTAGCCATTGCTTTTACTGTGCAGCCTTCTTGTACTCCGAAGTGTTCTTGTCCTGATCTTTCTCCACAGTGGCTGCGGAGAGTTCCTGGACAAAAAAGGTCTCTTTTTTCCCATGCCACAAGCTAGATCCAAACTGTTCTGCTCTGAAAAGTCTCCAAGGTGTATTAGCATCACATCCACAAGTTTCATGTTGGAGCAACTGTCCTTTCACCCAACCAGATGGTGCACACAGTGGTGCTATGAGGTGGCAGCAGGAGAAGCTGAGGGGAACACCAGCATTTGAGGCAGAAACAAGGTGGTCATAACAGATGAGTGAGTGCCAGCAACTTAACTCATGGAAAAGTACATGAAAGCAGGCACAATGCAAAATCTTGCCTAGAATGGTAACTGCTCTTGGATTTTTTTATAAGCGTTTATTCATTTGTTTATTTTTATGAGGCAATCTGGAAATAATGGCCCTGATTGAGGAGATCTTTTAAACCAGTGGTAAAACACACACTCAGCAGGTGACTTTGGCATATAAAGAAATTGAAGCACCTGCTTAGGTACTGTCTGGGGTAGTGAGGAACTTAAGCACGTGCTTAAGTGCTTTTTTGGATCATACCCAGTAGAGACACAGGGTAGGGTTCAACCTTGGCAGTGTCTTTAAGAATTTTCCAACACCTTACCGTGGTAAGTTTTCCCTCGATATCCTTATATTTCAGGAATCTTCAAAGATTCTTTAAAAGACCCTGATTTTATTAAGAAGTGCAGGGTTTCATCAGTCAGGTTTGTCTGGACATCCTAGGGGTGAGTCTGCCTGGGAACAATAGGTATTTTTTCGTAATATCCATTATTGTCCTCTTCTTTGAATTAGATGCCACAAACAACCGAAAAAACACGCAGAGATTAATACAGACATTGTGCACATCTGTAAGTGATGATTTGCATATGCTTGCACCATGCTTGTAATGCTCTGAAAATATCTGAAATGCTCTGTAGTATCCTGGTTTATAACATATCCTTCGCCACAGTTTACACATTGAGAATGCATGCTGAAAACAGGAAACACACACGCGGAGGGTAGGTAAAAGGGGATTACAGTATGCATATATTTGACAGAATAGTCCCAGTTTAGGAGTATCATAAGCATCAGGCTTGCATAAACAAATCAGTGCTTAACCCACAGATGTAGCTAATGACCATATGGATTGTGCATGTTTACAACTGGAAAAACCCCTCTGAGCTTTTCTATTGTTTGCTGACTTTCACCCTATAGTATTAATTTTATTTGTGAAAATCAAGTTATTCACTGGGATATAAAAAGTTCTTAAAAGGAAATGGAGTTATTTAGTATACGCCACAGGACAAGACGTATGGGCCCCGTTCTCTGCTGCCTTGGAGTTCTCATGTCCTAGGTGAGTTACGAGGCATGTAACCAAATGTACAACTGCATTTCTTAAACCAATTTATTGCTTTTATACAATATTTCTCTTAGATCGCCCCCCCCCGCTCCCCCC
>VXBL01009720.1:88973-140717 GCA_013400195.1 Aramus guarauna
GGGGCGGCGGCTGCCGGGGGGACGGGGTTCCGGTGCGGAGGGGAGCGAGCGGGCTCTGGCACTTGATGGCTCCGTGTCTCCCCGGGAGAGGGAAGCGCTCGGCTGTTACCTCCGCGGCCGCGGGAGTCCCGCGTAAAAACGGCGGCCGCGGGAGATGGACGTACAGCCGGCGGGGACGCGGTTGGCGGCGGGGAGGGAGTCCCGGGTTTGATTTTGTCCACGTCGCCGTTTCGAGGCGTTTTTCGTTGAGGGCTCCAGCCCTGCCTCGGCGGCAGCAGGCGCAGGGCAGCGGGGAAGCCCGGCTGCGGGGCGCGATGCGGAGCGGTGCGGAGCGGACCGGAGCGCCCCGTCCGCCCGCCGGGACAGCCGCGGCCGCCGGGCGGGCAGCGGGAGCCCCGGAGCGGGAGGACGGCGCGGGGGCCGCCTTCCCTTGCGCCCCTGGAGCGCGAAATGCCAGGAATCGAGAACTATTAAAATAACCCTTTTGGGGAAGGACAGGGCGAGGTAGGCATTCTCCCGTCCGCCCGGGGCTGTTCTCGTTCGTGTCTAACCCCGATATTTCAACTTGTGCGTTGCGATAAGAAAAAGTGCAGTAATACGTTAAAACAGGTAGTTTGTGAAGGATTAATCCTTTGCTTGCTTCAAATCTGAACAGGAATCTCCACACAAATGCCCCACATGTGGAAGAACCTTTAATCAAAGAAGTAATCTGAAAACTCACCTTCTTACCCATACAGACATCAAGCCCTACAACTGTGAGCAGTGCGGCAAAGTGTTCAGGCGAAACTGTGATCTACGGCGGCACAGTCTAACTCACACCCCGCGGCAGGACTTCTAGAGCAGCCAGGGACCCGCGCCCGCTCCGGCAGCTCCAACTTGCCCATTTTACTCAAGGACTGTGTTGTAGGAACTCACAGACGCGCACACACACACGCGTACACGGAGACACGCACGCAGACTCGGGGCCAAGCTTTCCTACCACACGTCTGCGAAACTCGTTTAGAGAGTGCGGACTGCAGGATCGGGCCCCTCTCCAACCCACACCCAGGCGTAAAGCTCATGTTGTAGATACTCGCGGCTCATTTTAGAGCTCTGTACAGAATGTGGTTTTCTTCGTTTGTTTGTTTCGTATCGTCGTGTCAGATGCACATCGGTAATAAATCGGGGAGGCAAACTATCTCTTAAAAGCCTATTTCAAAATAAATCCTTTTTTTTTTCCAAATACCTCCTGCCTTGTTGTATTATTCTCTGAACATTTGGCCTTTTTTTTTTCCTGCTGTGTCAATGCAATGGTAAAGCATATTGAATAAATTTCCTAGCCGGGTAATTATACTGTCACAACAATTTTGGTGATCGCTTTTGTTTTGGCCTCTTTCACTGTCGCTGTTATCTGTTGTTAAGTAAAATGAAAGTGCCGTATTTGAGAGTTTATAGCTCTATTACTTAATACTATGAATGTCTAAATATTAACTTCTGTACTTTTTTATTTTCCCGAACACTTTTTTTTTTTTTTTAAAGAAGAGAAAGAAAGAAATACTTGCAAATAAACAGATCTTAGGAAATAATGCATAGAGCCGTTCTTACACCAAAGCGGCTTATTAGTAACTTATTTGCACTCAGCCCATATATTGTAAAAGTCATCCCTCTCGCGGAGATTGCAGCAGACACCCTCCTGCCAGTAGACTTTGGACGCGGGCAATTCACCCGCGTAGACAGGGACTTTATCCTGCAGAAGACGATTCATTCCCGACAGCTCTGGAAGCAAACAGCGAGGCGTAAATACCGCCCCCCGCCCCGGGGCTCATCCGCGGGCCCCTCGCGGAGCGGCGGCGCTGCCCAGCCCGGGACCGCGGCCGCGCTGGCAGCGGGGACCCCCCCTCCCCNGAGAAGAGGGGCTGTTCCCCCATCCCGGGAAACCCTCACCCCACCGTGGGGGCTCCCTGCTTTCTCCCTCCTTCCCTCGCCACCCCTGTAAGCCCCCAGCTGCACCTATCAGGGTGACTCTTGGCAGCCCGGCATGCCCACCCCATGGGCTGCATGCTCAGCACTTGCACCCAATATGCAGGTAGGCACCACCTCCTCCCTTGTCACCCTTACAAGTCCCTCACCAGTGACTCTGGTCCCCTCCGGGCAGGCCTGCTGCCCACACTGAGGCATTTTCCCTAATATGTTGCAAGGTGGCTTGCATGTGCCACTCCATTGCTCTTAGCACCCTCCCTGCAGTGTCTTGTGTAGTCTGGGGCCCCAAAAGTTGTTCTTCCCTAGGCTGGGGACACCCATCCTGCCATATTCCTCGCCCAAACTAAGGACCAGGTTCGAACAGCAGGGAGAAATCTTGCCCCCTCACTCAGTGAGACTTGTCCCAGGGAGAGTGATTCCCTCGCACCTAGCCCAGCGGTACCCACCTAGGTACCAGGGCTCAGGGGTGGTCCATCCACGGTGGGGGGGTCACAGGTCCCAGCAGGCCCATGAGGAGCAGATGCTGATAGGATTTGCACGGCTGCAGCATCCCCAACCCTTGTTGGTCCTGTGGCTGGGAACCACACTGCCTGAACCCTGTTAATGAGTAGCAAGTCAAAACCAGCAGCACCGGGGCTGCAGTCAGGCCATCGGTGCCTAAAGGGCTGCATTACTGCCTGCGGCTGCTTGTTATCACTGTCTGCTGCCTCTGTAGAGGACTACCGTGTCCACCCCGGGGCCAGGGGCAGGGACGCCCAAACCAGCCCCGCTCTGCCCCAGCCCACTGATGGGGCAGACATGGCAGTCTCAAACTCAGCCAAAAGGTCTTAGGCAGTCAAGGCCTATCTCTTCATCTGCTCCCATCCAGCAAGATGTGGAAGGAAGAAAGAATTTCTGCAGTCAGAAATACCGGTCTGCTGGCTGAAGAGCAGCCTCCCTAGTCAAAGTCTATCTAAGGGCCATCTGCTTTCTTCCTCTTTGCCCCCTGTGACTTGCACCCCGTCCCTCGCTGGGGTGCCGCACCACTGGGACTGCTTTCCTCCCTCTCATGCTGTCAGCCCCTGTCCTCCCTCTCCAAACTGCTCCTCTCTCCACACTGCTCCTCTCAAAACCTCTCTCCATGGGCATCTCTCGCTCTCTCTCCGTGGGCATCTTCCCAATATCTGATTTCTTCCCGTCTGACTGATTTTTCTATTCCCAGTAGGTTATTTCCTCTAAGTTTCTTTATCCTTATTGTTCTCCGAGTTCCTGTCCCCAGGCCTTTTTGCGTCCCCAAGTACGCACAGCAAGGCTGGGATAACTCCGTTCGAGTAAACACCCCTGTCAGGATACATATGGGCTTAGTCCGCTCCTCCTAGGCCAAGCTCTATGTGCAGTTTGTTTGGAAAGAACTTAATCAGATGAACGCTATCAAAGGACTAAATTAAAATTATTGCATATAGCTAAGGTTTTATTTAATTGTTTGGGGTAGCTTGTTTAATAATCTTCCCCCTGAGCAGACACAGACTGTAAATTTATCTTCTGATGATTTTAAAAGTTCAGCAGCCAGAACAAAGCCCAAATTGCCGAAGAAGGGCAATGACAAGTATCTCTAACTGTTGATCCCTGGACTGGTTTTTAAATTTAAACCAGTAGCTATCATCTTAGAATGTCAGAGGATGATTTAGTATTTCTCTTTACTATCAATACACTTGCCGATGGCACTGACACGCTCCATTCACTTTTTAAAAGATTATCTCTCCCTGGGAAAATTCAGAGGCAGCTATAAACAACATGTTAAAATATACATATGGTTCACTGGTTTCAGACCTGTTGGGAACAGAAACAAGTTCTGTAAAGCTATCTTTTGGGCAGGGCTAGGGTTTTTATAGCCATAAAGTGCCATCCTGCCTTTCACAATGCAAACACTAAATACGCTAATATCCCTCCCTGTGACTGCTGTTTCTGTGAAGTATCCTCCTTTCCTCTGGAGCTTAGTCTGAGCACACAGCTCCGTGCTTCCACAGTCTCCTGGAGCTTCCCAAACCACCTGCCTCCGGCTTCCCTGTGTTCCTCTCCCTCCTGTTGCCCCTTTTTTTTTTTTTTTTGGCACTGCTTTTTTTCCTCCTGTGCTGGCATCATTTGTTCTGCACCTTTTGCTGTCTTACAGGCAGCAGCTGCAGTGGGGTAGCTGTGCTACATACTGGGGAGAAAAAAACAGCAGATAATAAGATATACTCTGGCCATCATCTCCATTTTTGGGGGAGCAAATCAGATTAAAAAAATCAAAGTTCTTTAGGTTGCATCTGAAAACCGAGCTCTTTGTACACGAGTTGATGGAATGGATGCTGTCCACAGCCAAGGGCAGAGTGGCTCAGCCCAGCTATGTGTGCGTAACGCTTTTTTTATGAGGTCACCTACTACATAGCAAGAGCATGCCATGCTGTTCCAGACCAGCATACCCAATGCCGGTGCAGCTTTGCTGGCAAAGCCCAACTTTGTCCCGATACCACCTCAGGAGCTGGCCCAGCCCAGATGTAAATGGGAAACTGCCCAGGAGCGACCCAGGAATGAGGCATGGCTGTGTCTGGCCGGGCTTCAGGGCTGGTGCCAAGGCCCCCACTATTTGAATAAATCCAAGCCATTTGAGTAAAACATGTGAAAACCCATTATTTACTGAGCTTCCCCCCACACCCCCACTTTCCTTTTTCCTCTTCCTTTCCTCTCACTGCTCTACTTCTAGATGTTTGCTTCAGGAGCTGCTTCTCCCACCCGGCCCCATCCTGCCTCCTGCCTAGTCTTCCCCTCCATCTCCTTCCCTACTTTTTTTCCTCATGTTTCTTTTTCTTGCCTTCCCATGTCTCACCCTGTATTTCAACTTTTATTTTCCTAAGCACGTTCCCTCACTCAGTCTTTTTGGTTCTCTATTTCTGAACCATCCCAGCTTCCACTTGTTGCCTCAATCTGTCCCGCAGCTACCAGCTCATACAAGCTCCCCTCTCTTCACTAACCCAGACCTTCTTTTCCCTGCCCGGGATTTTCTATGTGCTGCTGGTCTTCCCTTGCTCTCTCCATTAATCGATGCCACGTCCTCATGGCACTCAGGAGGCATCTGTGCAGGTGCCATAGAGGTGCTCGGACCATTTTAAGCACGCTGGGTCTGGCATAAAGCCAGGAGCGCGATCCCAGGAGGAGCGCTGGTGGCTCAGAGCCTCTAATCGCTCTGTGCTCCTAATACTGTAACTGCAGACTTTGTTTACCAAGCAACATTACACAAGGATTTAGGCATACATTGCTTTTATGTTAATAATGTACTGTGTTTCCAGTGCATCTTTTCCTCCTCACAGCATCTCTTTTAGTCCCTAATTACAGAAGATTTTATTAGTTCTTTTTCCTACTTATAATGGTGTAATTATGGCAAAAATAGGGTAGCTACCAGAAAAAATGTTATTTTCCTGGAAGTTATTAAAGAGAGGAATACTTAAAAATATTTATTTACATTTTAAAAAGGCATAACATCTGTATAAAACATTCATTTTAATCTCTATTCCCAAAAATCCAGATGCAGCTGTTTGTGAAACTTTTTCTAGTCAAACAAGAGATGCAAAAACATTTATGCTGAGAACACTACACATCTTTTCTCAGTCTGCAGGCAGAGCAGAATGTAAGACTGCTCCCCCTCTTTCAAGCCTCCCCCATGAGCCTGAGCACCCTTTCCCAGGCGCCACTTCCAAACACTGCCTGCAATTGGTGATGAGTGAGGCAGGACTCAAAAACGTTTAATCCCGGGCACAGTGGCCTCACACCTTCATCCTCACGTGGCTGAGGCAGAACCATACACGGCCGCCTTCCTCCAGGCTTCTTCCTCTGTCAGCACCGAGGCAAAACTTTGCAGTGCAGATTGACTTAAAAAACTTATTTTAAAATTTACTGATATGGAAAACGCTGAGCTGAGCCCAAAGGCAGTGGTCCATGCAGCAGGGCCCTGTCAGCAGGGCTGTACCAGCGGGGAGGGCAACAGGTCGTGTCCCCAGCGGACGGGCGGGCAGGGGTACAGACAGGCGTGCGGGTGCCATGGCCTCCGCGGAGACCCCACGTGCTGTGCTGGGAGATCCAGATGGACAGGTCTCTCCTCTGAGATTTGGCTGTGCTGGTTGAAGGCAAGCTTTCTGCCAGCCGTGGGCTACCTCCAGCCCCAGTAGCCAGGTCCGGTGGCTGTCAAGGGGCTGGTTTGGATTTTGGGAGCTGGGGGAGTGCTCCCACAAACCATCTTGCCAGCAGCTCCATTGGGGCGGCAGCAGAAGGGGGGTCAAGGAGGGTGCTGGGCAGGTCCTGCACGGCTCAGGAGCGGTGGAGTGAATCTCCAGGCCTTCGGGGTCCATCTGCCATTGCCCTCCTCCCAGCAGGAGAAGGGGAGCAGCAGGACTTTTGCTTCCCTGAAATTCTCGTAGGATCCAGAGAGTGGCTCCATCGCCTCACAGGGCTGAGGGCCGCGGCTGGGAGAAGATTACAAACCCCCGCTCTTTCGGCTTTCCCTCTCTGCAGAAATCCCCCAGACTTTTGGCTTTGCAAGGAGCAAACTTCACCTTCGCTGTGCAGATCGGCAGGAAACCTGTCGGCGCGGGCGGCGCTGGTGGTGCCTTGCCGTAGGCAGCGCTGCGAGACTCCCACTCCTCTGGCAGCGCCTTGACCTGGGGCTCCCTTGCTGCACGTTCGTGAGGGATCACATCGGTGCCAGGGCATTTTGGAGACCTGTTTGTTCGTCTGGAGGAAGGAGATTGATTGATTGATTGATTGATTGCTTTTCTTTTTTCAAGCATAAGAGGAAGTAAAACCTTTTTTTCTTTCTTTTTTTTTCTTCCTCAGAGATTATTTACAAGGCATTGTCTCTGATATTGCCAGCTGACATCTTTTGGCGTCACTACCACTCAGTGCACTGAAGATGCCTCAAGGTGTGTCAGTCGTGCTTCACGTCAGCATGCCTTGATGTATCTCTTTGGCGGGGATTGAAAGGTACAGTTTCTAAATCTCCCGGTGACCCATTTTGCATGGATCACTGGTGTGCTAGAATGTAGCTGCTCCTTCCCATCGTGTTAATGCAAGTTTGCCCACGTTCAAAGCAGCCTGCGCTCCACGTGCCACGCTGAGCACACGGGGAGAGCTCGTGTTTGAGCCTCTGTGTGAAACGGGCACAGCTGCTTCAGGATTGATATCTGCCGCACAAGTTATGTGCTTTAGGTGCTTTCGTTGCTATATCACGGTCCTTTTATTTAAACCTTGTAAATTCTTTGGCTTGATAAACACAGGCAGACAGCTGGATTATGTTAATCTGGAGCTCGCAGTTAGCAAGCACAGCGAATGCTCCCAGGTCGTGGAGGCACCCTCTCCTCCCCGGGTCCCGTGGGCCCCACCAGGCTAAGCTGGGTGATAATGCTCCGCACTCGGTGTGTCAGCAGGAAAAGGATCAAAGCTCCTGCGAGGGAGCAGCTCAGCACCACCTGTGGTCACAGGCTGCCTGCTGGAGTGCCCTCGAAGCCAGTCCTGAGGACGGCCATAATTAATAACTTCCAGAGCAACCCTGTGGCTCCCCGTGCCGTGCCAGCTGCACACTGCCCCGTCTGCCTGCGTGCTGGGCTGGCGAGGAGGGCGGCGGGTAGGCAAACCCTCAGGGGACTTTCTAGAAGGGCCCGAGGCCCAGCTGTGATGGCGGATGGGATTCCTGGGCAGCTCCAGCCCCGGGTGTGCTCAGGCTGTCTGTGAGGGCGATGCAAATGCGGCACACCTGCCTGCAGGGTGCCCTGGCCTGCAGAGGCCTTCTGAGGCCGCCTGGCTGGGTACGATGTAAACTCGGCCCCGATTTAGTGCAGGAGCTGGTTCTGCTGGGGTGAATCATTTAACCACACGAGCACCCCATGACTCTGCCTCTCATTTCCATGTTGTGGCCTCTTTTTCCCACTCCGCAGTGGAAATGACCGCCTGATCCTGTCCTAGAGATACACGGGCATGGACAGCAACAGAGAAATGCTAGGAAAACAAGGCAGCCTTCGCGGGGATTCCAGTCACATAGCTGACAGAACGGATCAAGGTGAATGGGTCAGATCCTCTCTGTCTTCTTTTGTCATGCACCAATTATGGTCTAATTTTCTTTCACAGAAAAGCAGGTCTTGAAACTAATGCTGCATTAAGAGGCATGTGGCAGCTCATACCATTGCATGTCGTGTTCTTGCTGAGCTACAACCAAATCTTTGCCATGATTCATATTTTCAAACTACCATTAAAAAAAAATTAAAAACCATCTAACCGTTTTTCAGTAGTTCAGCTGTGGGCAACTCACACATTTCTGAGTCTTGCTTGCCTAGTTATAACAAAATACAAACTCTAGACACACACAGTTTTTAATGAAAAAATTAGACTGTGATGTAGTTGCATGGTCCTGTCCTTTCCTGGGGGCACAACAGGCTCAGTTCCCTAAAATCTCCCACTAAGTCCAAATGAGCTGGGATTACGGCACAGGAGCAAGGGCTGTAGGTGGGGACCTCCCTGCCTTCACCCAAGTCTAGCCCTCCAGAGGCAGCATTTGTTTGTTTGCTTCAACAGGGTTTTCCAACTGGGAAGTGAGGATATGGGCAGATGAACAAGTTACTGCAGGGAAAACAGGGGGTGTGAAAGTTCAGCATCTCAGCTACTGCCAAGAAACTGCTCTTATGTATTCTTTAACCCCCTCATAAACACAAATTCACTTCCCTTCTCCCATGAGGGATGAGATACCTGCTTTTTGCTACAAGGTACCGCTGGGTAAGAGAGTGCATGTGGACACTTGCCACCAAAGAGCAGTAAAAGTGTAGGTTGGCACTACCTTGTCCTGCAGTCAGTTGGTTGTCTCCCTAAACTCTGGGACACAACAGGTTAATTTCCCTAAAGGCCCCATGGGGGGAAGTCCCGATTCAGGTGAGGGAATGTCATGGGAGCTTCCCTGCTCACCAGCCTTTGCCTCACAGCCACTTGCAGGCAGCAGCCTGGTTTGACTGAAATTCTTCAGGTTTCAGCAACAGGAAATTGCAGATGAGAGAACGCGCTGTAAAGTGCACTTACACAGTTTCAGTCGCAAGCTGTGAAAAGTAGCAGCTTCTCGATCTCTCAACTTTAACATTGCTATTAATACTGTTTTTTCTAATAGCATCAAGATCAATGGAGGATCAGGGCCTCATAGTAGACAACTTCCCAATGACGCTCAAGAAACCCCCATCCTACTGTCACACAGTTTGCTGTCTAAGTATCCCGGCAAACCCCCAAGCACATTACAGTGTCCCAGCCACAATAAAGAGGGTTAGGAAGGTGACTTTATTTTAAAACTTAGTTTTCAGGGGTTTCCTCTGCCAGGCAGCAGCAGAGGTGTCCAGAAACGCTCCTCATGGCGATGCTGTCCAGGGCCCATGAGAGGAGAAATTGGGGTTTGGGCCAGTGCATTATTCCTTCTCCTTAGGAAGTCCCAGGGTCGGTTCTCATATAGGTGTGGGTTGGAGCGCTGGTGGGAAGAAGATCCCTGCCCCAAAATCAAGTGGGCTTTATAAACTGCCCCCAAGGACTTAACACCACTCTGGTTTCCACACTGCGCTTGCCGGTGATTTGGACTGGGGCAATACAAAGGCTGGTCAAGATGATTGAAAGAACTCCCAGGACTCCCCGCAGCACTGGAGCCTGAAAATACGTTCCCCCGAAAGCAGCCAGGGAGAGGGGTGGGTGCACGGCCAGGAGGAGCAAGGCTGGCTGGTTTCTGCCCCGTGGCGAGGCAGGGACCCTTCCCGCTCCCCGGGGACAATAGGCCCCATGCTGGGAGAGGACTGGTTTCAATATGGAGCTCTCCATCTTGATCCAGTTTGGATGGGTCAAGACATGTTGAGACATGCCCTTTCAATATGCTGCATTTTATTAAAAACAAAGTAGCTGTGGGCCAGATTGTAAAACTAGGTGGGCCTCATTTGTCTGTCCCTACTGTAAGCCAATGAAACCTTCAACATATCCAAACTCTCACCTTTTTACCCATTTGAATGAAAAAGCATCACTAATAAAAGAAAATGACTCACCTAATGCTAAACCTGAGCTCTGCAGATCAGCTTTGATCAAATTCACTGACATTTGGATAACTGCATTATTATAACTAAAACATCTTTTAAAGTTTTTTTTTTCCAGACGCTCATTCTTTAAACTTTGCTTTGATCACTGCGCATATCCTTTTCAGCAGAAATTTGTCCACAGAGGGTGAATTTTTTTCATTTGTTTTTCATATGGATTCTCTTTCCTTTGTTCATATTTTAAATCAGTGAAGCTACCCTTCGAGCTAACCCTTGTAATAAAAATGCAGCTACTGTGTGGCTTTTAACAACTCATTTAACCCATCTGTGTCTCAGTATTCTTGTTAGCAACCCAAGGAAACTAACACTTATTTATGCAATGAGGCTGATCATGAGGCTTAATTAGATGGGTTTTTTTTGTAGGATAAAGTAAACATTTCATAAGGGCAGAGCAGGGAAGTGGTAGTCTCTGTTATGGTGGTCTAACACGACCAATTTGTAATATTTTACAGCAGTAGTGTTACAAAATGCTGCATGAAAGAATATTTCTTTCAGAAAGTACTTTTGAATTCGTCCAAGTGCTCCAGTTTCCAAATAAGAGTCACAATGTGAGACGATTAAAATAAATGGAAGCAGGAATGTGTCAGGACAATTACAAATGAGAAGATTGAAATCACTGGAGCTGGAAGGGCAAAATCTGCCTGTGTATAAATACGTGTCTGTGTACGAAGCTCAGCTTTAAATGCTGAGGAGGGTGAAGTTTGACTTTTCTTTTTCTGTGGAAAAAATCCACACATCTATGATGCAATAAAATTTAGTTTAGCATTAGAAAAATGCTTTTATAGCCAATTTCCCCCTCTCAAGCAAGCAGGAAGTCTATTTAAGTTTTAATTTGCTAATTATCATTTATTGTAATTTGACCATCCAGCTGGGGAAGGTCGATGCCAATCATTCATTCCAAAGCGGGCGGCTATCAGGCTCTAGAGTCAAGGTAGTTCTTATTAGTGTTTTTTTACGGCACGGGCAGAGTTCTCGTTATAGTTTGTAAGAGTGGTGGATTAACCGCAAATAATCTTCAAAACTTTGAAGTCTAAAGCCGTAGCACCTTTTACCGTATTCTAGAAAAAAATGCATGTGTTCAAATAACCTTTGCTGGGGTGATTCTTCCCCTGTCTCGTACCAAAGTGCAGTCTTTAAGACTCGTATGACTGCCTGCGCGGCCATTTTGCAAACACGTATGCGTGTCATCTGACAGAACGAGCCCTTAAACTCTGTACGGCTTCTGTCACGAATAAAACTATTTATGAGCGCGCACATTTGCAAAGATCAGGCCCCGCGAACATTAGCTCCACATCAAGCTTCTTAGAGATGGTTTGTTTTCCCAAAACACTTTAGGCTGAGGATCCCTATTAATATAAATCTGCTTTAAACAGGAGATAGTCATTTTTTAACGCAGACATTCTCTAATACTTTCATGATGTGGCTCATACCTTAATAGATAGCAGTTGCGATGCAGATCTAGCCATGCAGCCCACAGTTGCATAACATATTTGTGGTAATGAGAAGCCTTGCCGACATGGAAAATTAATATTAAGAAAATTAATAGAAGGAAAACCTTTAATAGGTTTTTGTCTGTGTCTAATGTAATTTAGCAGTTAGCAGAAGGAAGGAATTTAGTATCAGGTGAGTAGCCAGCTCTTCAGAAATCATGCTTCGTTGACCACATTTTAAGACCTGCTGTTTTGACTTAGCGCATCAGGAGGAATATCTGCTTCGTAAACAACAGCATGAAGCGTCTCGCTCAGGATCCCGCCTGGCAATCCCAGCTGTCAGAACCTTACCTACAAGAAAAAGTCCCTTGGCACAAGTGCTTTTCCTGTTGGTGCCCTTTCTGGCCAGGAAAGTGTTCTGAAAGCTCCGAAACTTCGGCCGGGCAGGAGAGCAGATTCCTGCTCCAACCCAGCTACCAGTGACAGGGCGAAAAGAAAAGTTATCTTTTCATTAGCAGCATCTGTCGGGTCCTCTGGCAAAACAGAAGTAGCAGTTATCCCAATAAGAAAGGCTGCTCTGCTTATTTATTGCATTTTCAAGAAACGTAGTGTCATAGCAACAGTACGGTGTGCAGACGCTGCTCGGCACAACGGCGGAAGACGTCCCGGACGGGCACCCACCTTCTCTGCCTCCCACCCCAGCCTCTCGCGCCTGCTGCCCGCGCAACGCACAGCTGCCACCCCATCAGACAACGCCGATGTTGGTATCAGCTTTTGTCCAAGGTGATCTGGAAAGGGCAGAGTGGTTTAGGTGTTAGAGTCTTTTTGTCTGGTGACTTGATTTCTCTTGAATCATGTGTGAAGGAAATTTGGCATATTATTCCCCTTTTTGCTGCTGGGAAGGAAAGTAATTGCGCTTTTTATTTCCTGGGGATTGAGGATGTCAGAGATGATGGAAGCACGAGATATCTGAGATGACATGACAGAAATCAAGGAGGCAAAGAAGTATTGGAAGAAAAGCCATTTTTTTCAATTTAGACAGCATGAAATTATCGTTTTGTTTAGCTCCTACCTAAATTCCTTGAAAACAATACTTAGTGAGAGAGAGGATTTTTTCTGGAAAACATTGTGCATTGTCTGCTGTTTTCCAAGGACTGGGCAGACTTCTAACAGCCTTCTGAGTCCTCCTCGAGAGACACCAATGGCGAGAGTAAGGGTTGTATTTGATTGATAAGAAACTTGTGTGCGTGTGCGCGCAAATAAAAAGAGCAGCAAATCCAACTCCCTTATCTTCCTTCCTTCTTGCACGCCAGATTGCCTTCAGCATCAGGCCCAGTCCTGCAGCTGCTGCTTTCGAGTGGGTCTCACGGACACCAGTGGCTGCTGACCTGCTCTGCCTACAGAATCGGGCCCGTCTCTCCAAATCCCCTCCCTTCACCCTTTCATTCCCACAGCCCAAGGGAAGTGGAAGATGAAAGTCAATTGTTTTTTGCACTTGTTCAAAATAAAACGGAAACAGATGCCAGAAGTCCCCTGAAAGGTAATAATTATTTTCTAGAACACTGACTTTGTCTTGTTGGGTTTTAATTTTTTTCTTTTTTTTTTTAAAATCTCTGCTGCTCATCCCTTTGTTACTGCGAATGCGTGTAGGCACAGAGGACAAGGCTTATTTTATCATGGAACTGACTATCTTCCTGGAAATCCCAATGGACACATCAAGAAATGTTGTTAAGATGAAGGATCTTTCAGGACCTGGATAGCTAGTTTTACCCCAATCAGAAATCATTTATTCTCCATAACTAATTCAGAGAATCTTTAAACCAGATTGACTAGCAATGTGCTAATATACATAATCAATCATGTCAAATATTGGCAGTAGCTTGATCACATTGTTCAGAAAGAATACGTTTATAAAACATGCTTATAAAACATAAATATTCCATTCTGCGCTGTGTATGCCCATCTCATTCATTTACATTCCCAAAAATTTAAGATAACTTCATCTGCAGCACGTGGATGATTAATTCATAATTAGTTCATATATAAAAAGAAACAGAGTAATGGAAAATAGTTAATTCACCACCACCCCACCCCCCCCCGTAAAATTGATACAATTAAAATAAACTTTTGTTAGTTGTCTGTGTTTTTTTGCACAGAGTAAACAACACATATATATTTGGACACATATACATTAACCCCCCAAATATATGTATTTTTTTGTGACTAAAACAGTTGCATTTCAGAAATGCATTAATAGCAAAACACGGACACAATCCAGTCGCTTTACAGTTTTCCGTCACGTAAATGCAGTAAAGATATATTAAAATCACATATCATTATACTCACCATACTACAGCAGAAAGTTTTCTGTCTAGATTTTGAACTCTATATTCATCTCCACTCGAAATCACTTTTTTATCTTGCTTTATCATATTCCTTTCTCATCAGAAAATTACTGCTTATATTCTCATAACACATTCATCAGCCTCATAAAGATCAAAACATGCACAAAGAATAGATGACAAAAGTTTCTATCAAACAAACATATCAGAGAGAAGATACCTCCACCCGCATATTTTAACATTACTCAAATCACTGCTAGTAGCTACAAATGACTTGTATTAATTAATTTCTTCTCATTCAATATTATTTGTTCCTAAACCCTTAGCCATCATTATATCAAAATAATATGCTAATAAACATTTTAAAAAGTTGATAAAGTAGAACACTTGAACTTTTAGTCTTTTAGTTCTTGTTAGGTGGACCCAAAACCAAAAAACACATCAAAAGAGAGGAAATCTAAAATTTCAATTAATGCTAACCAGAAGCTCAAGCAATGAGAATATCGAAGAGACTTTGTAATACTTAATATTCCCTGAAAATATTTAAAATCCACATGTGAATATAAAATAACTTCTCGCTTGACTTTGTTGACCCAGAACTGTCAGTGGAATAAAAAGTTTGGTAATTCCTAAAGGTAGCAAAGTGTGATTTGCTCTGATTTCAGCTTAAATTATCTATTTATCTATATCTGCCCTTTCTCTCTTTCAGAAAGCAGAGAGGATTTGTTCGTTCATGGTCTTTAAAAACACTGTCTTATTTTCATTAAGCTAAGCCCACTGCTGATGTAATTCTTGCATTACAAAGGTCTTAATTTAAACCATGACATAAATGCTTTTCATCAGTTGATTTTTTGTTCTTTGTGCCAAATTTCTTGCATTTTTAAAATAAAGAATATGGTGTATAATAACTGCTGCGGGACAGGCGGCTTTATTCTTCAATATGAAAGACAAATGGGGTGTGACATGCATACGTTTCAACATGCAGCACTTACTTCTTCAGGACCTTTACTTTTTCCACTGTTTTCTCAGTAGACTATTTGACTTCCTTTGAATCGGGCCTAACGATAACACTGGATTTGAAGCACGGTTCTCGGCGTTGAGCGCTCTGACGGGACCAAGAGGTGAAAAGTGCTTCTAATCTCTCTCCTCTCTCTCTTCCTCCCCCCCCTCCGCCGCTCCCTCTGCCGCTCCCTGCCTCCCTCTCCTTCCTTACCCCCTCCACTCACGGATTTGGGGTCTGCAGATGATAATTTACAGAGCGTTTTGGAAGAAGGGTGGGGATGCATTCCTAACACCCTAAATCCTGGTTTGCATTACACATTAGGGATTTCAAAGCACACCAAGATTTAATCATAATCAGAAAGTAGAGAAATTATTTCTACAACATTCTGCAGCATCTAGTCCTTTTTTTTTCTTTTTTTTTCTTTTTTTTTTCTTTGCTTCGGTATCACTGTAACTAATATAGCAAAATTGTATCGTCATCGTGTCATACTATCATTGCAATGATCGATGAGCTATGCTAAAGCATCTGGGAAAACTGCGTAACTTGTTTAGATTGGGTATTATTTTGAGTTTAGGAGCTTGGTTAATTTTTAGATGGAGTCAAAAGATACCAGCTGTTTCTCTACTTAAATTTGAAAGTACAGAATAAATTTTTCTTGATTAACATTACTAGAAATGAATCAAGATCACAATGGGAAGGATGCAAATATTTTATTTAAGCAGAAGTTTCAGTGTGATTTAGTTGTAGTATGCTAACACCAAACCACAGTATTACCACAAGACAACATTGTCAGATACAGAACAGATTTAGAAAATCTCAAATTAATTTTTAGAAAGAATAAAATCTTTTCATGAACTCTGCATCTGCTGCATTTTAGATGTTGACCTGATACTTCTATACTTGCCCTGGCTTTGTACTTTGTCCTTAAACAAATGCTCCTAAAAATTCCTGAAGATAGGACGCAGTCATAGATTGACCTTTAGTCTGTCAATTTTCTTGTATTATGCAAGACATTAAATGAAATGGGAAAAGTATCTTTTTAAATTCAGATTAAGTATATGTAATTAATTACTTTAAATTGATGTAAAGTCATTTAAATGGATTAATTTTATTTCCTGAATATTGGGCATCTCAATATAAAATTGAAGCTGGGGAAATAAATATCTTTACTTTTAAATACTTAGGACTACAATACATCACCTATTTCTAAATTGCAGACTATATCCATAAAGTTGGGTATTATTCAGCTTGTTATTTTATCTTTCTTCCTTTATTCATGTTATTGTCTGTGCAAAATTCTTTTGTGTGGACCTGAACAGAAGAGGAGAGCAGAGCTATTCTTTAAGGGTGTGTTCATCTTTACATTTTTTAAACCTATTTTGATAGATTTATATCAAGGCTGAAGTAATTCACTCCGGGACAAAACTTGGCATCAAAACTTTTAAATACAAGCACATTTTTCTTTTGATTTTTTTTTTTTAAAGAAAATTTAAAAATCAGTCGGCATGTTCTTAAAGGCAAAGGTTTAAGTCCTGATCCATTTGAAGTCAATGGGAGTTTTGCCATTGACTTCAGTGGAGCCAGGACTTCCTTCAAATGACAGAAAACAATTACATTTAGTATTTTCAGATGGAAAATTTCTGCTTGTATAAATTAAGATTGCCTCTTTTTTGGGGGGCTACATATTGTATAATCCATAGCGTGAACTCATCTCTGGATATCTTTCTGTTAAGTGACTATATTTTTTTCATTAAGATAAGTAACAGTTCAACATATGTGGTTACTTAAGAAATTCCTCAGGATCTTTAGTGGAGTCTTTTGGGATAAGATGTGAAATCAGCCGTTGTCATTCACGATCCCACATAATTTTTCCAAAGAATTTGGCATGCCAATGAGAGTGGATAAGCATGGGTGAACGCATTTTGCCCATGCACTTTCCATCTGAGGTTTGGATCTGAGGTGGGACTTTTGGTTTTCCTGTCCTCAGCGGCTATCGGGTATCACTTTGCATTTAGGAACTTACACCTCTAGATAGGCCAGGAGAGACATGAACTTAATTAACTTGCTTTACTTCACAGAATGACGAGGTTATCGTTGGCAAAATCCTGTTCACCTTAATCAAAGGACAAAACCCAATCCCCGGAGAAGCTCTTAAGGATTGCTTGCATGAAGTACCTGCAGGATGAGACCTGAGATCCAGCCTCCCTCTCTCCCAGGTAAAGCTTTTCAGAAGAGTTTTATCATACCGCAAACCTTTTCTCCCCTTTCATCCGGCAGTACAACTCCAGTTGTGTTCAAATATTAGTGACGCTAAAGCTATCCGAGGCAGACGACACAATTTCTGTACGCGAGATGAGTAGTTCAACCAGGCTTACCCAAACTCCCTGCCTCAGGCCCTCTGCCCCCAGATGCTCCCTTCTCTGGGGCTCTAACCCCACACGTGGGGCCGAGCCAGGCTGCCGTGGAAAGGGCAGCTCCTTCCCCATGCCGGCAAGATGGAATGCTGTCCGGCTCTGCAAGTCAGTACCAGTGTCCTGCAAACACTTCCGGACGTTAGAAACTGGACCAGCTGTATTGTTGTAGTCTGGTCTGAGAGGTGAGCCAGCATTTGAGGCTTTTTTGGGTGTTTCCTTTGGATGAGAGATCGATGATAATTCTCTGGTGCAATCCTGTTTATTTACAAAGAATAAACAGAGTCTGCTTTCCCAAACCCAAGGAGGGACCGGCAGCAGCACGCAACGTCTTTGCCCAGAATCTCTGGCCAGCCCTTCCAGAGAGTTTTCTGCTGAAAGGGAGCTCTGCTCTCTGCTTTCCTCCCCGGCTCTGCTGTCAGCACTCGCGCAGCTTTACCCTGGCTGCTGTCTCTCCTAACACACAGATTTCGTGGACCTTTCTCTCTGTTGCCTGTGCACCTCATGTTGTCCGTACCGAGGAAGCCAGGGCTCCCACACGCCTCAGGTGCACGGGCCGTGCAACCTGGGGAGACCAGAGCTTCCATGTGTCTCCCTCCTTCACAAAATGCTGTGAACCTGACCAAACTGGGTTGGAGCCACCAGGTTATGGTCATGCCCTCCCGTCCCGGACACAGGTATGACAGAGCTGCCCTTGGCATATGTACCCTGGCAGCCTGCCCTTCCCAAAAGCTCAGCAGAAAGCTGAATCACAAGTGTCACCTAGTTGTCCAAATAAACAGCTCCTTCTACTAGATACACATGTACCACGGCCTTTTGAGCTTGTGTGTGTATCCTACTGTGCTCGTGCCGAACAGGCAATATCGCAGAGGGTTGAAAATGCGAATGCTGACGGTAGGCACTGAGGCAAGGCTGAGCACTAAGTCAGACTCAGCTAAAGTCAGCGATTGCTCTGTGAGCAAAGGTGGAAACAGAGCCAAGAGAGTGAAACGCTCAGCTTGTATTCCTTCCTCCACCATATATTCTCTCTCAGCAAAGCTTTCTGCAAATGGAGTCCCTGTATGTCTGGGCCATTCTCTGTATGTAAATGTACTATTGTAGTGTGTAGCTAACTCCACACATACACTTTCATCATTATATTCCTTTCATCCTTTTTTTTTTTTTTTTTTCAAACAACTACGATACATATCACTATTATCAGTAGTTTGCACTGTTAACATTTTATTATACCTCACAAAATCTAATAATAATTTCATATTTATTGTATGTAGCTCTATGCCCCCAATCTGAATACATACGTATAACCAAACACCAATTTTTTGCTGTCTAGCTGAAGCATTTTCTAAGATTTTAGAAGGCTGGGCTTTTTACATCAGCATGCCGTACAAAGCCTAACATAGATCCCACAACATCTAGGTGTTGCAGGGACTGCCAGGCAGCCCTGTGGCAGTAGGATGTTGCCTCGTGCTACTGTCTTTTGTGATGCAGCATTAATACTACCTGGTTCTTCGTTGGCATAGTCCTTCCACACTTGCCTTGACAGAGGGTTATCTTCTGTCCTTCTGTCTCCACGTTTATCAGCTGTTGTGTTATGGCTATGCCCAAATACATCCAGTTGAAGTAATTTCAGTTTCACTTGAATATATAAGGTGTTTCACAGTGTGATGAGAACTTGTCATTTCAAATTGAGTAGCTTTTAGTGTATGCAGAACTAACGTGCTTATGCACAGATCTCCTGTTTTTTAAATATTGTGGCCTTTTTAGTTTGTTGTTCAGAGTAAACACTAGCCTCTGTATATCCATCCTTTTCTCCATCTCCTATTCTGAGACTGCAAGCAGTAGTGAAGGTGGGGCTATAGACGTCAAAGATACTCATACGTCTTGAGACTAAGCACTGTGCTAAACTCTCTGTAAAGCTTCTGTGGGAAAGTGTCTCCATATGTCATCCCGTGTATTTTCTTTGCTATTTAAAGTATTGCTTAACAGTACACTAAGCTGGTGGAAAACTATTTGCTTTGTTGGGTTAGTTCTACTCTGGCTTAATGCAGGGCTGGGTAAGCACCAGAGCTGGTGCACGGTAGTGGGACCAGGAGCAGCTGGCATGGGAGAGGGACAGGGCACCCGGCAGGCAGTGGAGCTTCCATTGTTGGGAAGCGGCTATCAGCCCAGCTGGGGGGAGAAATCCTTGGCTGGATGGGAGGTGTAGAGGTGGGGATGTAGCTGGACTTGCACTTCATCAATTCCATGAACTCCCCATGAGTAAGTGGGGTCTGTATCTGGGAAGTATTTTCAGACCTCTCCCACTCCTATGTCCCTAGCTTGAGACCTACTCCTTTTGGACTGCTCTTCCCAACTTCATGCTTTCTCTCTCTCCTCCCACCTAAAGCCTCTTCCTGCAATCCTGTCTTCTCATTTCTTGTCTCCTCTCTGTCTTCTTGTGGTTCTCCCAGCTCTGTAATCACTCTTTTAACAAGTCCTTTGGAAGCTCCTCCTCATGCTCCCCTACAGATTATCAAAGGGCTCTTTCAGGTTTTGACTTTGATCTCCTTCCCTGGTTTCTCTAGGCTTCATCTCTGGACCACCTCCTCCAGAAACAGAAATGTAGAAGTCATTATTGCGCTAACGATTTATATACCCACTGTGCATCTCCTGCCTCGTCCTCCTGCCTTTCACTTCCATTGTCTGCTTTCAAACACAAAAAGCCAATTCCTTCCTGTTTCTCAAATGTGGGGTGCCACACAGCTAGGAATGGGGAAGTCATGAGACCAGAAGGGCAGTCACTCCTTTAGTCCAGTTGTTTCTCTGGAGTTTTAAGTCGACTTCCTTTAGAACCTCGATTTTTTAAATTTGGGGTTATTGTTTTCCCTCATTTATAGCTACAAATCAAATGTCTTGTAAGATTTTGTCCTTAGAGCTGTTATTTCTTTTCCACTCCAGCAAATGGTGACATTAGTTGTGTCTGTCTGGTTTTTGCAGCTTTGGAGATGCGGTGTCCAACAGATTCCCTCCTGGTTGTTCTTTGACACCATTTGAGCTACTGTGTTTTCTTGGCTGTTGCCCTACTCCTCCAAGACACCCTGAGCAAGAAATCTGGTTGGGAGGTGGGTCCTTCAAAAAGAATGTGATAAGACTGACAAGACTGTCTTTCAACTCACAGTCTAGTTATCATTAGAGTAACTATTTTACTTGTGTTATTGCAGTGGTCAGGAGCACTACTCTTGCACTAGGACTTCACTTGTATGAGAGAAGGTTACATCAGTGAAAGTCTTTGTGGGCAATCTATTCAGTTCAGCCCTAAATCTCTCCTCTATACTCTCTTCTCTGTCTTCTTGCAAGATGTGATGGGAGTGCACGAGGCTGTTCGCATGAACACCCCAGGTACACCCCTGCCTGCGTGTTGCAGTTACGCCCTTTACGTCAGTGGCTGCACTCAACCCCACGTGCATTTTTTTATTACGGTATCCCAGGAGAAAGAGTTAGCAGCCTTCAAATACAATGTTTTTATGGGAATAAAGGTGATTTTTTCAAAGCTGACTTTTAAATAGAAGGTATAAAATTTCAAGGCTTCTGCTCGTGTTTAACTGTAGCATGGCATCGATACGGAGGCTGCATTATCAAATGGCAACGAACTCCAGTCCTGGGGGTGTGTGGCCAGCAGTTGCAGTTATTCTGAGGGCTTTTTATAAATCTTCCTCTTTATGAACTATGCATGACTCAAGCATGTCATATAGGAAAACTGTTTTTTCTCCATACCCAGTTATATTATTTATAATATAAAATATATATTATTGTATATTTTAATATAAAAATATAATTATATTTTCCAAAGACTTGCACTTATGGAAAAATACTTTTGACCATACAGAAACTGAGGGCCCACTACCTGTTATCCAAAGTATCTCATAGCATTTGAGTCTGAAAAACTCAGGTCTCGCACCTCCTCTTGAGCCAGCCTGGGACTGCGATACGAGAACTGTTTTGCTTTTAGGAAGGCTGAAGAAGAAACGAGTTGAGCAAGTTGACTCTCTACATTCAGGACTAGAAAAATGCTGGTCTGTAAATTAAAACTGTTCAGAGAAATCAAATTCTAGTCACTTTGTTGGAAGCGCAATTTTCTTTCTAGCCAAAGGAATGAGCATAGTCGATCCTCCTACACTTAGCTTTCTGAGAGAAAGTATGTCTCTCACTCTTCTGTCGAGGGACCTGTTTTCCTGCACTGATTTGAGCGGGGCTGTACCAGCATAAGTGAGGATAGCACTTGACTTGACCCTGTGTTCGTGCTTATATTATTGCCCCTATTCACAGAGTGGAAACTTGCTGGATTTTTTCCATTAGGAGGAGAAATTGATGATAGGAGTCAGGAATGTCTTTGGTTTATTTACAAAGCATGTACTCAGAATCTTGTTTCTCTGAATGCAGTAGAAACAAACAACAGGCACTTTTCTTACTCAAAGTTTCCAAGCTTGCTTCTGTAGTGGAGCACGTTCCCCATAGAGCCGTGTCGCTCCGGTTTGGGCCCCTCGCAGGACTGCTTCCCTGGCTGCTGTTCCTTATGGACAGTGAGACACACACACATGGGCAACCCCCCACCATCTAGCCAGCCGGCTTCCTAACCTCCACGTGCCACGGTGAATTCTGGTCGAGTTCAGCCTACTTCAGATCAGCCGCTGGCACGGTTCAGGTGGCATCCTCAGTTGTCTCATCCTCCGATTTCTGAAGGGACTGAATTATTCTTTTCACTTAGCTCAAAGGACAGATGACTGCATTGGCTTTACTGAGGTATGTGACTGTAGATTAGTCTCTTCTACTGCCATGAAAATTCCATATAGATACAACCCACCCGTGCACACGTACGTGCATTCACACACCCAGCTTCCGAGCCTTTGGAACAGCTGAGTAACTTGTAGTATAACAGAGTTACAAAATTGTTTCATAGTTGTCTAAATAATTTACAATTCTCAGTTCCTTTATTGTAGGCAAGCTTTTACACTAGTTTTACCGCAGCACAGCTTATCTCAGACCTGTGGCCTGAACTTTTGTCAAAGGAAAATTAAATAAATGACGGTAAAAAATCTTGACAGTTAAGTATCATTTCTGAATGCCTGCGACAAGACAAAGTTCTCACGTTTCAAACAAGTGCTAATTTTTACGGTATTGAGCCAGTCACTTTTTAGCTCTGCTAATCACATTTTGCTAGGAAGGTGCAGTCTGTAATGCCAGAAAGAGATTTTTCCTCCCATGAAAAAAAATTCCCCAAGCATTTCAAACTGAAAAGGTGGAGACTAAGGCCAGGTACAGTTACACTGCACTGTATTTCTCAGCTCACAGTCGTAAAGCTCTTTTCCACCTTGAGTAATATTTACTTGTAGCAGAGAACGTTGGAATAGTTTTAACTGCAAGTGAAGCTAAAAGCAGTCTCTGGTCAGCACCCACTATGTCATCAGTAAAGAGCTGATGGCAGCAAAGTACTCGCATGGAGTTGTATCGTTGCAGTGTTTCCATACTTTCCTCCCAGGACAAACTGCTTATAGCTTTAAGTGCATGAAGGTTCACTTTTTCTCTGATCTCTGTAATTGCCTGATCTCTGTAATTTCTGTATTTTCATATGGAATCTTGGTCAGATTAATTCCACTTCAGGTACATATACACTTTTAGTAGGGTGTGATAAGCAATGCATTAATCACATTTACATCAAATATGATAATAGCTAATAATTTATGAGATGGATTCTTTGAACCTGATGTTGGGCCAATAAGAAAGGGATGTTTTCAGTGATTTGTTTCATATGTTTATTGGATGCACACATTGCTTGTATTTGTCAATAACATTTAAAGCTATGACTAGATAGGACAAAATAAACATTTTTAAACATGAACAGACTGCATTAGTAGCAGTGGAATGCATCTAGTTAACTGAAGACATTGTCCTCAGGCATTAAAGAGATCATAATTACAGTTGCAACTCCACCTTCTGGCTTATTTTGCTCTGAGGAGTCCAAGAGTTTGGATTCTTTATTTTGAATAAATGTGGATACTTCCTTCAGGGTCTGAAAAAGGAAAAATTGACAGCTACATTCCAAAGAAAGCTTAGCTGGATGGAAAATGACTGCTTGCAATACTAATGTGCTCTTTGTTTAGTGGTGCAAATCAGTATCATCTCTTGAAAAGTGTGTAACTAGGATAAATATTGGATATGAGACCAAAGAGTTCTCTTCATTTCATGTGTTAAAGATTTCCATATGAATATAAGTGTATATGTGTGAAATCTTTTTTTGAACAACCTTCAACAAATTTGTGGGAAAAATACAGTGGAAAGCTCTTCTAGCCAGTGGCATTTAGGTTACTTCAAAGAAACATTGTGGGAACAGTAAGATAAATGAATCAGATGGAGATGGGGAGTGAAAAACCAGCTACATCCTTGACTAATTTTGTTCTGTAATATCAAAGAGTCTCAAGTTTTCCATAGTTCTCTTCTTATTTGTGAAGCTAGGGCACTGCCACAGACACTCTTTTATACTAAAGACAGTACAGAAAGATAAGAAGTGTTCAAGGCCAGGCTGGATGGGGCTTTGGGCAACCTGGTCTAGTGGAGGGTGTCCCTGCCCATGGCATGGGGGGTGGAACTAGAAGGTCTTTAAGATCCCGCCCAACCCAAACCATTATATGACTTTTAATGTTTAGTATTTCTCTTCACCACACCTATCTGTACCAATTAATTTTCCATTTACCTTCAATGGCCTCAGAACAACATCCAAACTCTTATGTTCTTGGTCAGAAGGATTTTAAGCAGGTAGCTCTCTTTTGAAACAGGAATCATACGCAGATTTTGTTATAAACATCTTTCTGCATCCTTACAAATTAATAGGGACTGAGAGTCAGACACAGGATTTAATGGAAAAAGTTATAACCCTGTGTAAAGACAAGCACCAGCAGTGGAACAGTGATAAATGAAGCTGTTCAGGCTCCCTGGCATGCCGATTCTGTGGAGTACATTTTACTGAAACAGTTTCCATATCATGTTTGGCCTCATGAATGTTCAGTGGTAGAGGCCAAATCCTGTCCTCAATCCAATCTCTGCAATTCCCTTCAACCACGTTGTAGCTTTCATCTGTTTTCTTGCATCAGATTCTTTCATGGGAGTTCAGCCGTGCCAAGCATCTTGAAGTTGTATTACCAAGAATGTTTCGAGCACAAATCTCAGCCTCATCACCGAAGACAAGCGCCTTTGCCCAAGTGCAGAAAGGGTTGCTTTGCCCTAAATCCAAGGCAAAACCCGGCAGTTTTGCACAGCTTTGAGCTGAGATCTTGGCCTTTAAAGCTATGGCATAAACATAGGTGTTGAACCCAAGCAGGGTTTAGACTTTGGGAGAGGAATCAGGGTCAGTAGGAATCTGTGCAATGTTTCCGGGTGAAGAGACCATTCTCCAGTGTGTCCTCCAACTGGCCTGTTTGCAGGGCTCGGGAAAGGCAGCATCTTAGTTTTCTCCATTATAACCCACATTCACAGACTGAAATTATAGCTGTGCCTTGGTCTGCTCGCTGTTTCCACCCCCTCCCTCCCCAGGGTGTCTACCCTTTCTTCCTTCTGAGCAGAAATGAATGGGAGAGCAGGGAAGCTTTTGTTAGGCTCAGCTTAGGGGTGGCTGAGGCATTAATGGGCCAACCAAAGTGTCAAGGCCTCCTTGGAGCAGAAAGGACGAAAGGAAGAAAAACTGTGGGGAGCAAGGGCAAAAAGGGCAGAAGAGCAAGGGTTGAGGGCTCACAAGTAGATCAGGCAGGTATCAAGGGCCCACACTGAGCAGAGGTCCCCCCAAAATACCCACCAGGCGGCAAGTACCTGGGTCACTGCTCAGTCCTTCATATTTCCCTAGCTAGCATGCCACACCTTGACAAAAAGCCTCTCCTGCCACCATCACCCACGCTCCTCTACCTCACCGTGCCAGTCACATCCCCTCTGCTCCGGTCCTGCTGCCCTGGCAAAGTGCCTGGCTGGGCTCCAGGGAGGGCTGCTTTCCTCTCCCTGCTAGCCCCTGGGCAGCTTGCATCTAAAAATGATCCTGGCTGAAAGTAAGAGGAGAGAAGGTGTGTTTTTGCAGTGCTACCATGTAATAAATCCTAGTGTAGACAAACTGATGTGGGAACACTGCCTTGCCAGTGCTGGGACATTTACAGGGGCATAGGTTGGCTTTTGGGGTGCTCAAGCATGTTCCTAGCCAAAATCTCATCTACGAGAAGCTTCAGGCTAGAGATGGAAGTGGGTGGAGGACGGAAGGAGAGAAGCCTCAGAGAAAAAGCAGCTGATGGCCAACAGCGAGGCAATGAGGAAGGTATTGTCTCTTTCCCTACTGAGAATGGGACCATTTCATTTGAAGAAGAAACATGTGAGAAATAATTTTAAAATACTGTCTCAAAACAGCTAGGACTAGCAGACATCATTCAGGGGAAATCTGTCTTTAAATTCCAGGCATTGGAACTGTATTTCTATTGTGTTTGAACCAATTCAGTCAACCCCACTTAATTTCCATTGTTGAGGGAGTCTAAAAGAGGCAGGAAAGAAAGAAAAAAACAAAGTCTTTTGGAGAGATATGCTGAGAAAGAAAAGAACATTTTGAGAGAAGGGAAAAAAAAGTGGAGAATTGACAGGAAGAATAGAAAATGTAGCTAGTGAAGTAATTTTTTTGGTAATTTTTTTCTACAGAGATTTTGTCCTCAGACTATTGTAACCATCCACCTGTATAGTAACTATAAAATACACACTGGATATAACAAGCTAATCTTCTGACTTTTCTTTGCGTCACCTCTATGGGGAAAATGCCACAAGAGAAATTTATCTGACATGTTGTCATATCTCCTTGTGTTTTAAACCTGTCCAAAATGAAAAAGTGAAGCAGTTTGTTTGAGTTGCAGAAGGGGTTTTGGCTTACTCCCCATGAAAATATGATTATAAATTCCTCCTGCATTTACTGTTGGCATATTATAAACAATTGAGTCCACTGATTACTGGGTTATATAAGAATTCTTGTGTTATTTGAGACTTAATACATCAGGCGCTCTATGAAAGTGACATACCTATTTTTTAACATCTAAAATCTAAACTAAAAGGAACTTTTTCTGTTCTGTGGGATTTTTATTGCCGGCTGGGGGAGGAGGAAAGCAAGCTGTGGGAGTTCTTGCCTCATACTCCCAAGCTGATTGCTTTCAGTGCAATTTTTACCCATTTGCAGCTGGGCTGTGAGTATTCCTGCTCTGTGACAGTGATGTCCCCATCCAGATATTCAAAAATGTCAGTGTCCTTATTTAAACCTCTGGGGTTCAGCCTCTGCATCGGATTCAAGATTTTGAAAGTCTTGGCATCTACCCTGATGCTTCTTGATGAATTGTAGGGCATGAAAGAAACTGCATTTTGACCATCCCATTTTACCTTAGTTGTGGCACGCCACATTATCTGTCACAGATGGGAAAAAAACATGTGAATGAATGTAATCCGTTTATTGGTTTATGGTCACAAAGTCCTCAAGGGAGTGTTCCAAATCCAGAACACTGGATTTGGTATTTCAGTGAGTTAGCAGAAAGACATAGCTTCCTATTAACTATATGCCCAGCAGCTTTTAAATTTTTGGTAATGTGATCAAAGGTCCAGAGCAGTCATATATAAAAGTATTCTTATCAGACATTTTTACAACAAAAGAGATTTTTTTTTAAAAAAGCTTTCTGAGATCTTCAAAATGCAACTGCAGGAGAGATCACCTATATGGGGAAGACCCAGCTGAAGAACTTTTTTTCAGAAAACAATACTATCCCATCCTATGGAATGCTCTATGCATTCTATTGTATTCTGTTGGTGTCCTATAGCATTTGTCCTATTCTGATGTATTCTTACAATACTAACATACCAGGGCAAACCTGAAGCTTAGGTGTTTGGGTGAGAGTGAAGGTGTTATAAATTTGCTTTTTCTGCAAGTTGCTCATAGGTTAAAAGCTTTCCTTGAAGAAAAAGTAATGCATGGGCAGTTACAGCAAAATGGGCTCACATTGTCCCTTAAGTTTGCTTCAGCTTGATCACAAAAGGAACTGTGATGTTAGTAAGAGACATAATCTGAGACAACGAGCAGTCTTCATTCTTTCTATTTAGCTTTCAGTTGTGGAACCAATTTTCCTGATACAGGGACATTTTGCTAGTCAGAAGGCTGTGGAGACCATCACATTCATTTGCTGGAGTCATGGGGCATCCAGCGGTATTTGGATCTCTCCAGGTCACACTGGATTCCCAACAAACTCCAAGCGCATAAGGTGTTTAGAATGGATCATAGATCCCATTTGATAAAATGTGCTAGTGAGGCATAATGCGTAACTTATTAAACTGATAGCTCAGGAATCGATTACTCATTGGAAAGAGGCTCATACAGCACAGTAAGAACATACCAAAGGAGAGCACTACTAAATGGACTTCTACAAGCAGGCTGTGTGGTCCACAATGTTAAACGAAGAGGCAGAAAATCCTATGTTCCACCTTTGATTCCACTATCAGCTATTTAAGGGCATTGTTTATTAATATAATCATTATTTGTACAACAATGTCACTTAGAAGCTTTAAATACGGGACCCCAGCTGAGTCATTTCATCTCCAGGGTTCAGTTTCCCTATCTCATAGTAATATTTGAGACCCATGTTGTTAGAAAGACTTAGCAATGTTTGCTGAGCACTTTGAAGAAATGAAGCAACGTATTAAGGTATAAGCAGGGTTGTTATTTAAAAAAATCTTCATTATTTTTCAAAAGCAAACAATTTTGGCAAGATGATAAAAGGAAGAAAGAAAGAGGGAGTGTAGGACTGAAGACGGTATGTTCATTTTCTTCCCTCTGAACAGTAAACTCTTTAAGGAACACTATATTCTTTCATTCGCATTGTTCTATCACCCAACCTCTTGCACTCAAGAGCAGTCATTTCATATCTGTATTTACACTTCTCTGCGCTCGTGCTTTTCAGCACTTTATACATTTATTTAAGGATCAACTCGGAGCACTTATTCCTCTTATTAGGAAAACACATCACATTCACACATCACAGCCTGCAACTGCAAAGCTATTATAAATCATAAGATATCACTGACACCCCCCTTTCATCTTCTCAAAGATGCAATGCTCTTTTCAGGGGGTTTGCTTTCATTTAGGTTGCTTTGCTACTTCTTCCTTGGGATTGAAATAAATAGTCTTTCATTTCTTTTCCCACCCAATAGAGTTTTTTTCCTCCTGACAGTGCACAACAGCGTGATTTTTACTTGTCGGTGTCTGCAAGTCAATCCACGCATCTTTGGCAATCAAAAGCTATACCGCAAAGGCAACTCCTTTACCAAAAGGCAGTGGTCATATCAAACCCGTTAATCTAATCTTCTTGTGCTCAAATTATTGCATTACATTTATCCGTGATATATTTACTGTACATTTTCTTTGTCTAAGTACCAGTTTGGAGATGAAAAACAAGGAAGTACAACTCAAGTCTGGACATTTGTGTGATATGAAGAATAGGATAAAATGTTGACCTTGCTTTCAGTGGTTTTAAGCTGAATTCAAGTAGCACAAGTTAGTGAAAGAAATAAGTAATTCAAGCTAACAAAATAGATGTAGCACAGAAGAGACGATGTCAGGAATGGAAGGAGGATGTCTAGAGGAGAGAGCAGTGGCAAAGTGTCACAGGCAGCCAGAAGAGGGATAAAAGTTGGAGGATGTGACTGTAAAGATGCAGTCGAGACTATGCAAAAATAACAAAACCAAAGAAGACATTATCCATTTTGAGATTACGCTGCTGGTAATTCTGTAGCATACTTAAACTTCATCCACAAGTTGCTGCTTGTCAGCTCATTAAGTCAATCCATTTGCTTTTTTAATCGCCTGATTGGTGATGATAAGCATGTAAATGTTTTGTGGCAATATTATGTGACATCTACTTGCCATCATTTAAAATACAATCTGGCTCTGAAGAAAAGGTGATTAATGAGATTCCACAGCTCTTTTGAAATTTCTTTTGTTATGATTACGAAAAACAGAATTGTAATTTTTAAAGAGATGCTAATTCCTCATGAACTTTAAACAAATAAGCAACAAACAGTCTGTTCTGGACAGTTCAGACAAATATAGCCAGTGTGAATCAGTGGCTCAAATGTGACACAACTGGCAATGTGGCATTTTGACAAATGTCTTTGTTTTCTCTCTTTAAAATCACTGTTAAGTCCACTGCTTATTCTTAACTATCTGATTTTTAAAAATTGCACATTAGTTAAAAAGTCAGATGTGTTCTGTGAAGCCAGTCACAAGGTACTGCCTTGACCGTGCATGAAAAACATGCTGGAGATAAGCTGTTTGTCAGTCGTTCTGCCTAATAATGAAAGGTCCAATTCTGTTAATTTAGTTAAGCCAGCGTATCTGGAATAGGAATTCAGTTTGGTTTAAAAGTCACTTTCTGAGAAGATTCATTTCCTAACCTATAAAGGGGAAATGGGCTCTTTTTGGATTAGAAAACATTATCTTCTTCAGGGTTTGCAGGATTATGTCTCCACTGCGTGAACCCAGTATTCACACAGGGTTGTGTAATGGTAAAAGTATTCGGCTGGAACTGCCAGCTTTATGATTGACTGATGATATTCTACTGAAGAAGATCTAAGTGAAGATAACATTTTCAAAAGAAAAATATTGCTGGCACTTGACTACCTGTTCTGTACAGCATTTATTCGCACTTGTCAACTAACCAAAATAAAACCTTTAATGCTGCCAATTTGTGACCTTCTTTGCTGTAAAATATTCTGTTACTAAATCAGCACTTTTCTGCTGTCTGTGTTTGTCTTAAGCCTTTTTGTGAAACAGTATCTACCTCCTTAGAGCCATTTACTGCTCTTGCTGTGTACGCAATGAGAGTTCTGTGCAAAGATCAAGGGGACGTTAGGTGTAGTTACATCCAGGTGATAGTGATGCAGGGTTTACTTTAGGGTTGCTCATTTATTAGGATACATTTTGTGTGTTCTTACTGAAGGACAACTCAGCGGTATTGGAGCCTGAACTCATTGTTCTCAACATTTAAATGCTTTTTACACCGAATAGTTAGGATGAGCTGGGTAAATGTTTTGAGGTTTTTTAAGGTAATGAGTTAAAGACACGTGAAACTACAGTTATGTTTTACCAGCTTAATACAGCCATAAACGGTAACGCCTGATTTATCCTGATGAAATAATGAGAAGATGCTAACATTTCTCAGAATAATCTGTAATGAATAGGAAGTGTTTTTGCCTATGGCTATATTGTGTTAGGGTCTGATTATATCAGAGCTCATAAATTATAAAGTCAGAAGGGACCACTGTGATCATCTGGCTTGGCCTCTTTTATAATACAAGCCATGGGACTTCCCTGAATTAATTCCTGTTTGAACCAGAGCACAAAGTTTAGAGAAGCAGCCAATCCCAATTAAAATATTTCCAGTGATGGAGAGCCCACAGCAACCCTCAGTGAATTGTTTCAAGGAACAACTATTCTTGCCCTTACATTTTTGTGCCTTATTTTTATTTTGAATTTGCCTTGATTCAGCTTCCAGCCATTAAATCTTATTATGCCTTTGTCTGCTAGACTAACTCTTATTTATCAAAATCATATCCCTGCCATAGATACTTATGGCCTGTGATCATCTCATCTCTTAGCCTCCTCTTTCTTAAAACAGCAGATTAAACTCTTTTGCTGTAAAGTCTATTGCTATAAAACATGTTTTCCCATTCTTTAATAAGTCCCATGGCTCTTCTCCATCATCTGTGTAAGATATTAGCATCTTCTGGATTGTGAATGTCGGGAATGGACTGTAGTCCATCACGAGTCCTACCAATGCTAAGTCATGTCATCTTTCTCACTCTTTGTAGGTGCTCCTGGATCCCTTGGATCCCTTTTGGCTGCAGTGCCCACTGAGAGGTTACATTCAGCAGGTTAAGACAAATTTTTAAATGTTACGAGTAATTTAGATGTAAAAACCATCCATATAAGAAGAGATTTTAGCTTCTTTAAATAGGACCAAATTATATCCAGACTGAACATAGCTGGACATGGGTGCAGGAAAGAATTCCCTTCACTGTCATATGTGTCTGGGTAGGTGGTTGTCTTCAATGGCTTTAGAGCTTAGGGGCGCAAAAGGGTTGACCTTCAGGTGTTCCACTCCAGAGCAAATCAACTGGTGAAGGGAAGAGAAAAGAGAAAGTGGTGGCTCCACCCACACCAGAACTTGGTCCCCACCTTTCCACAGTGCAGCGGAGCTGGGCCAGGGGGAGGGATGTCCTCTGGCATCTCCTCTCTGAGCGTCACTGGTCCCAGGAGATTGTAAGGACAAGCACATGTGGAGGCAAAGGGATGCCTGGCGGCAGATTTCTCCAAATCTCCAAATTTACATGACAGCAAAAGCCTGGGATCATTCAGTACTTAAGCAAGGGTAGAGAGATAGTCAAGACAATTCAACAGCCTGGCAGTCTTCCTTCAACCTTGCACCCTGTCTTCTCTGACCAAGCACCTCCTCAAAGTTGCTTGACACTTCATTTTGGAGAATGAGTAAGCATCCTCACATCCTCACACCACTTCAATGTCATCAGTAATCTGTGACTTGCACACGCACCTCTGAAGACCAGCCACTCACCCCTGGGAGATTAGTGAAACTTGTGCTAAACCTTGTTGCTGTGCATAGTCACTGTTGTTGCAGGAAATATTTAGCTTAAAGCTGATGTAGGTATCGCTGCTGATACTGGCATTGCGTATACTGTGGCAGCACAGATGGGCCTTCAGTTCATAGTTATTATTGATATCAGCCAACAGTACAAAGTAAGGATGGACATTTTATACAGCAAATTACGCTGTGACAATGTCCCCATAGGGAATATATTTATGCTAATGTCCCATTTACTGCATTTATTTAAGTTACCAAAATTAAGTGCAAATACCATGGCCAATTTATGTGCTTTAGCATTCTGTTACACACCCTTGAAGTCTTAAATTCATTAGCATCATACATATTTTAACACACTCATCTCTCTCTTTTCTTAACTGTGTGTGGGATCTAAGATATTTTCCTCAGGGCTTGGAGAGGTGTTGCTCCACACTCTGCTGTAGCACAGGGTCTTGGATATAACCCGTAGGAGTTTAATGAGTGTTTATCTTCTGATAGTGCCAAAAGGCTGTCTCGCACTCAGTCCTTCCGGTGGCTGTAGTTTCTCAATGTAGTGCTGATCATATCTCAGTGGAGGTAGATTTTACCATTCTTCATAGCAATGCTAATGTCCCCGTGTTGTCTCAGAGAAACACATGTTTGCCTATTGCTGTATTATATTAACAAGAATTTATTTCTTCAATGCCCTGAGTTTTTTTCAAAATCACAGTTTGTCCTGGGGAGATCCTCGGTTACAACAAGGCCTCCTGTTCAGAAGGCAGTTAGGTCTTTGATGGTAGTGAGTTCTCATCTTTTCATACATACTGTTCTTCCTCATCCTCTCGTCACCACTAGCGACAGTGATGCTGGGGCTATGGATGCAGAAATATGCAGATGACTGTGTGTGGCCTCAAGATGCTGTTCAGGCTCTTGGTACATGTATTTCTTTATTCAGGAATGGCTGACTATATATTTTCTTTGCTTTTTGCAGAGATACAATCTCAAACTGTGTTCAGGTAGTTGCAACCACCCAAGTTAACCACACTTTTGGGTTAAGTTACTATCTCAGTTTACAACATGCAGCACGGAGACAAAATAAGATGGGCTAGGTTTATGCTCAACTGTGAAATGCTTTAACTTTGCATTTGCATTTGCAAGAGATGTATGAGTACTTACTGTGTAAGTGACTTGTAGCTCAAAATTATAGTTTCTTGTGGTGCATTTTCTCAAAAGGTCCATTCCTACTATGCTCCAAGGCCTGCTAGGGATGCTGTGGTTTTTCATAGTCTCTTTTGCTGTTTGGACCACATTTCTCCACATGTCTCACATCTGCTCACCAGGTTCCTGGATATCCTTGATATAGTTTGGCCAGTTTGCTGTGCCTCTGGCTCTCCAGATACAGAATTCTCTTCCAAAATGGCTCTGTTTTATTCTTGAGAGTTTCTATTTTCAGTCATCCAGCTGCCCTTCCATACACTATCTTCTATGCCCAATTCATCTTGATAGCTCCAATATTCCTGAGAGGCAAGCAAAGTTTTTCCCTGATGTCTGGCTACCCTATCAGAAAGCTAGACACAAGCACTTGTAAATCTCTGTCTTGCAGTTTGTTTTCAGATATTTTCCAAATCCCTGCCTTGAAACCAGCTGTATAAGAACAAAAAAAAAAGGAAAACCATCCACTTTGCACAAATATTGGGCAGAGGCTCACTTTTTTTTTAATCCCTGGTTAAAAATGGTATATAGTTGGATTTTCTATCTGTTGGAGTACTTCTCACTCATTTTCTCTGTTTTCATGCTGCAGAATGCTAAAAATAATTTCTGTCTATACAGAAGTAGTCTAGTTTTGAACTGTCAGAAGCTTTTGTTAAATGTTGTTTATGACTTTCTGCCCTTAAACATACAGACGCAACTGTATTGCAAGACACTCTTCCCAGTGAAAGTTTTTATTCTGTTGGTAGAAGTCACTTTGACATAAAAGCTATGGAATATTTCTGTCTTCAGTGCAATGCCTCAATTCTGTTTCAATGGCATCGTATTATATGCTTGTCTATTGGTTATAGTCATTAAATTTAAAGGTGTGAGATATGTTCCCTGCTAGGTGTGATGGCAGCATCATGCTAAAGTTGTTTTCTTCCTATAGCATCTTTCTTTGGTAGCTCCCCCAAGGGTTTCCCAGACATTCAAGAGTCTTGGAAGAAATATCAATAGATATTTCTCATAATCTAATAAGAGAAAGGAGACAAAATAGTATGAAAAAAGCATAAACATAAGTAGTAAAAATATATGTAAATAAGATGATGAGAATATAAAATGAGAATGACATGGAAAAAAGCCTTCCTTCCCTCTTCTGCATCTCTTCCTTCTGCCCACCACCACTCCCTGGGAGTCAAATACTCGTTAGCATTGTCTCCGCATTGAGCCCAGCAGTGATCCCTCAGCTCGCAGTGAGCCACGTCAGCAAGCTGGCATGGCACAGATCACTGCTGTGCAAATGAGCTAGACAGGGTCTGGCAGCAGGATGGCGTAAGGCAGAACTCGTTCGTTCAGGCACATTTCTACTGCTTATCAACCCACGCCGGCTCAGGCAGGAGTTTCTTCATCAGCAGTATAGACATGTCCTAGGCTCCTGGACATTATTTAACACATGAGACTAAACAAGGTTTTTGTGGGGCTTTCTGTGAGTTCAGACTGCAGGGACATTGTGTGTACTTGCTTTTTCACACACATAATACAGGAGGAAGCCGCAACGATGTAGGTTTTAAACCAAAGCAATATCAAGCTCTTAAGGAAACCCATGGAATGAGGGTCTATCCTGTGGCATAATTGGCACACAGGTGAACCAGCCTGGAAACTGCTTACCATAAGAGAAATTAGGTGACTGTAAAAAGGATGTGACATCATTTTATGCAAATAATAACTAGATGTTTAGAAGGTGGCTAGTATTTCATTCTGAAATGATACAAACATTTAATTGATGGTTTAGTACGATTGTTACCAAAGACTGGCCATAGTTGGCCAGACAAGCACTGGGTCTCAGAGTTGGTATCTAAGTCTATCCTACTTCCTACTCCTAATTTACTTCTAAGACAGAAAACAATCTAAGGTTCCTGGGGCACAGGTAAGGTGCAAGTCTTTCAATATTGCTTGCTGATGGGCACTGACAGCTTCCCTGGCTGGCATGATAAGCTAAGGTTACCTCTAAACTGGAGGCCCTGGAAACATTTTGGAGTTCCTGAGATTAAGCAAGCAACATATCCACATAGGAACTGCATTTAAGTTGGGCTCTCACTACATACCACTTTCCTCTTCAGCTCCATTGTACTTGGGTTTCCATCAGAAATAAACTTAGGTACCCTGTCCAAAGAGAACTGGCTTGTGCTTTAACCAGATCCCCAGTTTTGATCTGAGGAACCAAAACCCTGGGGCACACCAAACACACACACACACCAGGATGTCTAAATGCAACCTGAAGAGCTGAATAGTTCTTTTTGCCTTGCAAAAATTTCCCAATGAAGCTGAGGAGTAAGCTAGGTTAGATTGGTATTAGGTTGAGTGGAGAGCCTGAGAACACCTTGAAGCTGAAGGCAGCACATGTGGATTGGATCCATGGTTTTGCTGTGTGGAGGAGGCATTGAACAGAGAAAGCACAGGGCAACAGACAGGTCCAATAACTTTTAGTCAAGATCCTGCTTTTAAGTGCATCAGTAATCAACAAGGGAAAGTCTCATGGGAGCTGAGAGGGTGTTGGCAAAGGGAATATTGCAGAGGCCAAGAGTCACAATTCTGAAGGGCTGTTGGCAAAGTACACTTTGAAACACTTCCTCTGTATCTTCACTGAGTAGCTGGTGCGTGCCACATGCTGAGACTCTTGCTTACTGGTCATGTAGACTAAGGGTCCAGCTGGACTGAACCCTGACCTCTGCAAGTGCCTGCCTTTCCTTCCCATGTGAGGTAGATTGGAGACGTAGATGCAATGACAAGAGTGTTCTGCTGACCTTCAGTACATTTGGTAGACTGCAAAAATTTGTTCCAGCACAAAGGCTAGAAGTCTCATCTCTGTATTGTCCTTAGCTGGGTGGGCAAGAGGAGATAGCTTGAAGAAATGTTGTAAAATATTTTTCCCCTAGTCCTGACAAAATCAGACTCTTTGAGGAGCGTGTGAGCCTTTCTGTGCCACTTTGCCAGCCCTGAGGGGGATTGGTAGCATTGTACCAGTTACACCTTGGTCATTAGTCATGTAAGAATCAATAGTTATGGTTGTCCTTCCTTGCTCTGCTTTGAGGAACCTCACTTCCATCATAAAACTGCTCTTATCTTTGTTTTTAGTTTCTTCTCTGACATGCCTGAGGGCAAGCACAAAAGCCTAAAACCAAGTGTGATAAAAGTGTACAATAAATACTGTCCTCTGAAAAGTCAAATGAGCTTTCTCCCTAAGGTAAGTAAGGATACTGGTCCAGGCCAGTTGCTCAGCAAGTTGCTATCAAAATTCTACTTTTCAAAACGAAGTTACGCCTTGTTCCATTCAGGAATAAGCACCTTAAAACCCCTCTCCTGAGAAAAGCAGGAGAGATTTTCCAAACTGCAGTAGCAAACCTGTCCCCCACAACACTCACCCAACTACTTTCAGTCTAGCTGATACCTTATCACTCAAAACCTGAACCTCTTTAAAAGTCATCTGAGGGTGGATCAATCGGTAAAGGAGAAAAGATGTGAGGAGGGGGTTCTGTGCATATGTGCAAAAGTGACGTAGAAGAAAGCGGGGTACATGTGCTGAAGAGAGGTTGAACATGTGTTTCAGTAGGAGGTTGTATTACAATTCCCACATAAATTGGGTCTGGCATACAGCCTGTAAGCAGGCTTTGAATAGATTCATGGAGCCTGCATGTACAAACACATATTGGGGAAATCTTCACGTATCCACATATTTGTTTTAGTTTTGAAGTGCTGGTGCAATGCCTGTGCATAGGAGAGAATGAGAGCGCATGCGAGCGAAAGGAGAGAGAGGCAGTTTCTGTGGCCATGCCAGCAGAGCATAAATAGATAATCTGTAGCGTGGGAAGAAGCTAGCATAGAAGACCTCTACAGTGATGAAAGTATGATGAAACATCTGGGTTAAAAGACGAATACAAAGAGAGAGCACAAAGAGTCAGACTGAGGAACACAGGAAGGAGAAAGAGCGATAGGAAGGATCCAGAGAGACAGAGACAGACAGTACTCTGCAAAAGGCAGAGGAGAAAAGCGGGGGAAACCAACTGTTGCGTGTTGTAAGAGGAAACATCTTATAAGAGAAAAAGATAAGAAAGTTAGAAGGGAAGAAATAGTGCAAAGACACTGAAGAAATACAAAGAACATAGAGCCAAGTTTTAAAATTTCTTTTGGTAAATTGGATTTTTCTAGGGTGAGGACTTTCTGTTTGGGAGTTATTGCTCTTTTAGTGTAAAATGTGCCACAGAGCAAGAAAAGTGCTTACAGTCAGTCCTGCTTGCTTGCTGCTTCTCTCACGATTTTGTCTTTTTTTTTTTTTTTTTNGTTTGCACAAAATTTTTCTTCATTGCCTTGACAAGCCCCCTCAAAAAGTGGCTTTTTCTAGCTGTACCTATGCATCACTCTTACTGGCTAGTGTTCAAACTGTCCCATTTACTTACCAAAAGAGATTCCCATCTCTTAAAAGTTTCACAGATTTTGCCATGTTGAAGGAAATTCTCTGCCATTCCTCGGGCAGTTAAATCTCATCACACACATTGCACTGAAACATGATAAGAGAAGCTTCTGGGCTTGCCTGAGTTATTTCCATACAGTACAGGTGGGATATAAACAACTACAGGTGGGATATAAACATAAATGGTGCGGTGAAGGGGAGCACCAGCTAGAAAAAGGGAGTAGAGAGCCAGGGAGAAGAAGGATGTGGAGATGAATAAAACCAACCAAGGGCAGTCAGGAGGGAGGCTACAAAAAGTGGAACAAAAGATAAGCAGAATATAGAATAAAAAGGACTTGTTAGGTAGAGGAGATGAAGTGACATGCAAACTGAAAATAGAGTGACAAATGATTTAAAAGGAGAAAATTAGTAGGGAAATGGAAGTACAACAAAATTTGTACAAGAAAACTAGAATGGTGGGAAGAAACTAAAGGAAACTGTAGGGCAAGGCAGAGAAAAGTAGAAACAACAAAGTAAGTAGAAGAAAAGCAGAATAATAAGCCAGTGAGTAATTTTCTAAAGAGTAAAAATTGACTTAAGTCGATGTCCATTTATTTATAGGTATTGTTAAGGAAGAGGTGCACTATATTTTTACGTAAAACCTGGGAGGTTGGAAACAAATGTTTAGACAGGCACTCCTGCTGGAAGACAGATTTTTGTTTTCCTTAGGCCTTTTATTAACACACAGTTAGTTCTCTGTAGCTAATTACACTGCTGCATTACTGATCATGTTATGTAGAGTGTATTGACATTGAGAGAGGGTGGACAGGAGGCACAATAGGTTCACTGATGTGTATATAAACATTTCTAGCTACACCCTCACAGGAAAATGTTCCCGCTCTCTCCATGCAGAAAACAAGCCAAGACCTTCAAGCAAGTAAGCAATAGAGATAGGCCTAAGCTGCAAGATTTTTAATCCTGCAGCAAGGTAGAAGGGGATGCTATGGAAATTAGAAACTGGCCTTAGTTTCTCGAACCCAAATTCTGTCTATGTCCCCCCCCCAGTTATTTTACAGCAGTGGTTCAGATCTTTGGGCTTTCCTTAGATTAATTTCTAACCAGAACCATGTCCAGTTATTCTATATACTTTTAACCCCAGTTTTGCAACATTGTCTGCATTAGTAAGCACTTAATCGTGTGCATACGGCCACTAACTTTGCTCATATGTGTAAGTGCTCACCGTTGTTAATAAGACCTTCTAAATGTTTTAATTCACAGAATAAATTGTTCTTTTGGTGTGAAACCCTACTTTGTATTGGTTAAACACAAGCAGCTGGATGGACTTTTTATGCTTTTTAATAAGGACAACAAAACTGCCCTTTTGTTTTACATTTTCTTGTGCTTAGATTGTACCCTCATTTCTTGTATTTCCTATTTACAGTATTTAATGCAGATAGTTTAAAATGCTTAGAAGAGCGAGGCAGGGAACAGTTTAACCTCTGACAAGGGGCAGCATTTTTAAATTCAACTGTAAGCACTTAGTTAAGAAAAATCTGTTTCCACTTTCCTGATGGGATCCCTTTAAACAAAATGCAGGTTAACTACATACAGCAAAGCCATGATTTTGGCCTTGCCAGAAAAGGCCAAATCCTGCAGATCCCTATTCACATGAGCAGTCCTTCAAATCATGAGTCTTTTTCCAGTAGAAAGAAATACTCATGCGATTTTAGGATTTGCAGAATTTGGCTTCCAGCTAACCACTTGGCAAAACTTGTGCCTCCACAATACTTGTAGTCCCAAGTAAAACCTCCTAAGTGGTTTTTGATTCCTTTTCAGTATTAAATACCTTCAGAAAAAAAGACTGCCAGGTGATGAACTTTCCTGGGATTCAGAATGTTTGCTAAAATGATAACAAAACAAGTCCCTAAAAGCTGAGTCATGGAATTTAGAAAAACAAATTTTTACAACGGTGTAACCTAGGGACTAATGACTTCATCTTACTTCCTCTATGGATTTACATGAATGTAAACAAGAAAAAGAATTTGGCTTGGAAAAGCTGATTGAAAATTGAAGGATAATCTAGTCATTTTAATGGGCCAAATTCTGTAACCTTACTAGAGCAAAAATCCCAATGTTGTCATTTGACATCGAGGGAGCGTTGCCTGACTCCGGGCTATAGTTTTGTAACAGGACATGCACATCCACTAGAGTCATTCTTTTAATTCACTTCCATAAATATTTTCAGAAGTGAAGCAAAGGTTTTCCTTTCCTCTGTTGAAAGCAGAGAGGGGATTCCTTTTTTTCATCCTATTTGATAAGAACTGCTCCACCACCGTCTCTTCTTGCCTGGTGCAATTAGAATGTCTCCTCCTGCTTCAACCTACTTTGTTCAGCAGATATTTGAGGGCAATATGTGTGCTAACCTCTCCAGCGATCCTCCTGTGGCCACTAATGTCACTTCATATGGCGTCATTACATTGCAAGCCAGCACAGAATCGAACCATATTCAGTAATCCTAGCGGGAAGGAAAAGATAAAATCCACAGAGCAGGCATTCCTCAAGCAAGATTCACAGTGGAAAAAAATCCACAGAGCTACTATAGGTTCACAGCAGAAATACAACTGTTCACAACTCCATGGCATCTCTATCTGATTATCCGAAAGGATTTGGCAAATGTCCAAAAGGAATGATATGGTTGTCTACTTTTGTGGGAAGTAACAAACTGGATAAAGTTAATTTCATTCAGTGACAGACATCTGTGATTTTTTACTGGGTTTGCCAATGCAACTAGCTCCAAAATGCTGGAGGTAACAATGTAGTCCTGAAGAATGTAAAATATTACTTTATTCTGAATATATTTTCACTGTCTTTGAAAATTGGGTTACTGATTTTGCATGAGTTGAATGAAAAATCCTCTAAAATGACCCCAAAATAGCTGCTCCACATTTCCTAATGCCATAATTTTGCATTCTGCTCTCTCTAGAGCTCTCCCTCTCCTGCACTGGTCCCTGCGCTGAATCTATCCCAGACACAGCACTATGTACCACTTTATCCAAGACCTATCCTTGTTCCACCTCTGAAGAGGAGAGGAAACCTTTATCTGCCTGTTCGTATTTTTGGTTATTTGGTTCTTAACATATTTCAGGCTCCTTCAGATAAATTTCAGAGGCCTAGATGGAACACAGAGCAGAAGGCAGGTGAGACAGTTCATGATAAATGGAATTTATCTCATGAATATCAGCACCTCATTTGTGTACGTGTGTGTTTTCCCCGTTGCTGAGTTAATTATTCTTGGTAATAATACTGAGTCAGACACCTGAATGTATCATTGCAGACAAACCCATGTTATTTATGCATTTTCACTAAACTAATCCTTGCCACAGGCAAGATTTTAACCTTGTAAGGGGTTGCAAGCTGCTCATGCATGTAGTTGCTCTTCCCAAGGAACAGACTCTGAACAAACGTAGACTCGTAGTCCCGGTTCATGCCTCGTTCTCCCTCTCCTGTAGTGTGGAATAAGAGACAGAACAGCAACCATTTAAAAACCTCATGAGATTCTTTGATAAAGATGAAGTTGTACATGAAGAACATTCAAGATCTTTCTTAAAGTGGCTGTAATTTCTTTATTAGGGACAGGAAGAAAGAAAAATACCCGCTCTTGTTCATGACGGAGATAATCCCAGCTGTCACTCAGCTGCCCAGGAGAACCGACTCCTGTTTGCTCCAGTGCCTAATTCCAAGCAGATCACATCTTGTCTCCACTGGCATTTCCATTTAAAGGACCTTACCACCCAAACCCTGGTAGCCTGTTGTTTTTTTTTTTGTTTTTTTTTTTTTTCCCCCTGCAGCCTGGTGATGCTGTGTGGCCGGCGCTGCACCTCTGCGGGCAGGCAGAGCCAGCTGCCTGCCGCTGGAACCCAACGCTGCCGCGGTGCCGAGTGCCGGCGGCTCACAGCAGAGTTACGGGCGGCAAAGTTACTACATTAAAGCACGCATTCTTACTCCACAGAAACGTTCCCTGCGTACCCTGGAATTAGAGCTGCTTACTTTTCTGCCCCAAAGCCTGTTTTTACTATTGTTAGCACTGCAGAGCCGTGGAGCTCTGGGAGGGTGAGCTGGCTTCTATTCTGTTTTGCACATCATCAACAAAATTGTCAGCTAATTTCCTATCGCAGAATCTTTATTACCAGCAATGACCTATGAGGCAGAATGAATACTTTTTACTTTTAAATCTCAGGTGGAAGCTGCATGTCGGCAGCTGGAAAAAACAGACTTTTGACCTGTAAACTCAGAAAATACGATATGGAAGTCATCAAAAATGAAAAATAAGGATTTTAATTTTGTCCCTGTTAAAGAATAATTGAATTACAAACACATTAAAAAACATTTGTTTGATTGGTTTTTCTTTTATTTCTTTTTTGTTGTTGTTTTGGTTTGGTTTGGTTTTGTCAGCTGTTCTTTAAGGCTCAGTTAAGTCCCTTAGTTTTAAACTCATGTTGAAAAATATAGTTTTGCTAACCCTAAAACTGGTGTCCTACAGGCATCAAAAATAACAACAGTGGCTTAAAAATCTTAAGTTCCAGAAAAAATAAGGTGGAATTTTTAAACTTCTAACCTTTTAGTAAACTTGTGTTTGTATTTTCAGATGTTAGAAATGTGAGGGGTAGAAACACACTTAAAGAAAAAGAAGCTTAAAACGGTCATGGGTTCATTCACGTCCAAGAATGGCAGTTATAAAGAAAGAAGCAAATATTGAAACTCAAGATAAAATCTTGAGACTTTTCAAAACTGAACACTACCATCCCCCCAGACCAAAAGCAGCTCTTATTCTGTAAATCTCTACTAAAAAGGTAGAGCAAAAATACAGCAGAATAGTGTCATTTCTTAAAAAAAAAACAAAAAAAAAACCAAAAAACACAAACAAAAAAAACCAAACCCCCAAAACCACCAAAACTTGAAAATATCCTGAAAGTAAAGTCACTTACAGCTCAACAGCTGTTATGAGAAATAAACCCTGAAGCACTGGAAGACTCGCAAGTGCAAATTAAGGTATACTTCTCCTAGCTGTTCCTAAAGTGAAGCAATTTTGTCTCTGGTCCTCTTTGCCCAGCGAACACCCTTTTTGAGGTGAGGACAGTTAAAACCCAACTATCTCCTTATGGTTCGTTGAGGTCAACAGGAGTTTTAAATGTGAAAGGACTGCAGCACTTAGTCCTTGTCTAGTTAGCCATTATAGCAAGACCTGTTGACCCTATAGCCTCCGTACCTTACGCTGATATTTTAGGAAGTCCACAAACCGGTTTAAATTATTCGGACATTAAGAAAACCATAAAGAAAAAAAGCATGTAACTGGAAAGCATCAGTCCTCATGGAGAGTGGACTAAATAAAACTTAAGCTGGGAAGGTTTTCAACTATGCTGTCAAAAAAAAACAACCCCAAAAACTGGGAGACGTTTGCACAGTTTGTACCCTACAGTACATCCAGGCGAGGGTCCAGTGGCAGGAAATGTAGTGCAATTAGAATTTAGAAGGAGGAATACAGAGGGGTTGAATTCAATTTCTATTAGAAAGCTCATTGTAGCTCTGATTCGACAGAAATGAGAGCCACTCGATATGATTAACAGCCTACAGGTGGAGATCCTAGTGCAACTTCAAAAAGAACAAGAAAAGTGGAGATCATGTGAACAACCCCTCTACCCCCACAAAAAAAACCCACCGACAATAAGTCATCGGTCTAATGTGGAGTAGGTGTTCGCTCAGACGAAATCTGAGAAATTTATATATAGATCTACAGGGAATAAGGTTTTCCTTGCTGTAACACTTCTCCAAGGTGTAAAATATGTTTTAAAATACTGCTTATCCTAGTGTTCAAAAATGAGTGACTTTTGCTGATACAGAAGCTCATGACACACAATTTTATCAAAGGTTTGGCTGAAATCCAAATAAATTGTTCTGTGTGAACTTCTGTGTTTTTATCAGCTTTGCAAAACTCTAAAAAGATAAAGTCAAGATAGAAGACTAACCAAACAGAGGGAGCTTTTCTTGCCATCCCTAAAGGCAGTGAGCTAACACAATCTAACGTAGGTGGAAGCAGTTTGCATGAAATTATTGTCAGCAACAGCTCTCAAAGCACAAACTAAAACTTCTCTGCGATTCGAAGTGCCTGTTACACTTCTGAGAATGATTTTATTCCTTTACTATCCCATTTGCTCCACTTAGTTTTGGCTGGGGCCTGAATGTACAGAATGGCTGACTTTCTCGTGTGCCGAGTGCGACCTTAAGCCAAATCAGTCGGAACCTTTTCCGACAGCTGTTCCCTTGAGTTTTCCAGCCCAGATCTTCATGCCCACAAGAACCTGAGGACTAGGAAATCTTTTAGATGGCTAGGTGTTCTTCCAGGCTGAACTCCTGAAAATCATTGCAGGGAAAACAAAATTAACATGCTGCATTCATTTTATTTCAGAATACACAACTTTCCTGAAAAAGGAGAATGGAAAAAGGCGACAACGTGGCCCATGTTGGAAAACCTTTGGATTTGTGATGCCTTTATTGCGCACTGTACCTTTAACTTGATAAGAAATTACCTGTCTGCTGAGACAGTGGCCATTTTGTTTGCAGTTGCTGTCAGGCAAGAGAGGTGCGCTCCGTTTCCTCCGAGAACAGAATTGCTTTTATTTAGTGGTTTTCACCTTGAAATGAAAAGATAAACAACTTAAAGACTGAGAAAAAAGTGGAATGGTTTTGTGTACATACACATATATGTAAACCCAAATATATACATATTATTATAATTTGTATATATATAGTACACAAATATATACATACATTTGTACATATATAAAAAATTAAATAAACATAATCTATAACCTTAGATAAACTTATTTGGTACTTGCCTCCGTTTTCATATACATTTTGTTGGAGGGAAAATAAGGAGCCCTGCGCTAACAGATGTTGCAGACCTGCAGCGTGGTGTCCGCAGCACCCTTCTCCAGAAGCAGCCAAACGCACGGACATTCCAGGCTCGATCCCTTGTAATCGCATCAGGTGTTATCACCGGCTTGCGAATCATCAACAAACGTAATCTTAGTTTTAATCAAACATCCAGCTATAGGCTTCGCTAACAAAACGACTCAAATTTTGAGTAGAAAATTCAGACTTCAACTGCCAGCGCAAACCTACGTTGTCTGGGCCAACTGCTGACTTCCACAAGTGCACTAAAGGAACTTCCAAAGGCCCTTCCTCGGTATCCCTATCGAGTGAGCCCGTTTTGTCCTTTGGAATAATGCATCGTATGGTATTTTCTACCTTGTTTGGTATTTAGAGTTGGAATTTATTGCCAGGCTTCCTGGCAGCAAGCTGTGCAGGTTGCAGGCGGAGGCCGATGGAGGTGAGTGAATTAATGTGGTGGCTGTTTGGAATGTCGTCCAGCTGCCAGGGAGAATTATGTTTGTTTGCCTTTGGCACAAGTGTGAAAGGAACAGCCGTAGATTTCAGAAGTGTGAGTCTACATTTTTATATCTCACACTAATGAATACATTTTTTTGTATCCTATGCATTTGGGGAAATAGTAGAATTTATTTGTAGATTTTATTTACCACTTGTGTGGTACAGAGGGAATGTTTCCTCGGAGACTGAAGTTGTACTTTAGAAAAAAAAAAGGAAAAAAAGAAAAAAAGAAAGAAAGAAAAGACCTGACTAATCCAAAACAGTGTCAGTAAAAGTTACCCTAATTTCACTAATTTTGCAACTATATCTAAAGTCAGATCAAAGGATGGTGAATTTTAGCATGGTTTGAAAAGTTCATGTAACATTTTTTTGGGGGGGAGAAATGCCACTGAAAGACATAATTTTACATTTGTTTTCTGCTGGAATTTTATTTCTTCCAGCCAGATCTTTCCTTTACCTATAACCTGTCAGTTATCCCTACACCAACCTCCTGTGCTATCAACAAGGGGGATGATAATGCTATTTGTAATGTGCTCTGATGTGAAAAGTGCTATAGAAGATTGAATTGTTGTTGCTGATAGGACCAGAAATTTCCCCAACTAGATCTGTCAATAGCTGACACTAAAACAACAAGGTACAAAGTGCATTTGAAGACTGTCAGAAAACCATTGCTTTTTTGTTTTCTCTAGCAAACTATTCCTTAGATAGCTGACTTGACCTAGAGTTGTTTAAAAAGATCAAGGGCTCAGTGGCTCAGAAAGAAAAAAATAAAAAGATGGAAAAGAATAATATTAGTTACTCTATACTATGTATAGCCTAATGGTCTCTTGTCCCATAATAGTATGTAAATAAAACTGTCACTTCTTTCTTTGGTCTTAATAGCATAGAAATGGAAAAAAGCTTTCCGGTTTTGGTTCAGTAATGAACCGAAAATAATAATTTGCAAACTTTTTTTTTTTTTGGTCATTATTTTAAATAATTATTTGCAAAAAGTCACATTATAGGACAGATTTTAAAAAAGAAAATAATGGATACTTATACCTAGCTTCTTAGTTTCTGTGTGCAGATATGTAACTTACACATGATCAGGAAAGTTGCAAATGAAAATAAGCTTTGCAATTTAATTGTAATGATTCTAAATGTATTGTTTATATGTTAATTGATTGCTGTTAAGACTGTATTATGCTATAACATAATTCAATGGCTACTTGAGGAAAAGCAGATATATTAAACATTAATGAGAAAGTAATTTGTTGAATTAATATTCTTCAAACCCTTGTTTCGTTCTAACCATTTAAAAAAATATTTGCAACCTTAATCACAGCCTATTCCCTTCAAGGAAGGAAAGATGTATTAAGTGGTGTGACTAGCAGGAGAAAGATAAATAGATGTGAGTTTGTAAGCGGGACTGTTTTCTGGTAGGATGAAGATGTAAGATATCACTCTGGAGACGGGATTAGAGGCAAAGAGGCAGGGACAAGAATAAAAAAGATGGAAAATGGGAAGTGGGGCGCAGCTAAAGGAAACAAGAATAAAAAGAACAATAGAAAATAGGGAATGGAGGGTAAAGAATGTGACAAAGAATGAAAAATAAGGATCAGTGGCGGAGAAAGAACTTAAAGAGCAAAGGGGAGAGAAAACAGGAGAGAACTATGTAAAGTAAGGACCGAGTTAAAAAGCTAAAAAGGGAAGAGAAGAAACCTCCCCAAATGAGTGCTACACTAGAGGGAGAACGATAGGTCCCTCTCGGAGCAGTCAGTGCTTCCCAGTTACCCACGTGCAACCCCTCGGAGGTGCCCTATGGACAGAGCCGTCCAGCCTTGATGCCAAGGTGACAACTGGGAGCTGTGGTCCAGTGTCAGAAGAGCAGGAAAAGATGGCAGAAGATGTCCTGTGGCAGCGAAACCTCACCTCACCTCTCCTGGAGCTGGGCGCTCCTGCCAACAGACCCAGCTGCAGCCAGCTGTGGCCGGAGTCGCTTCGTACTTGGCCCGCATGTAGGGTGAGCCATGGAAGAGCATCAGGGGTGTCGCGGGCAGCCAGACTTCTGCAGTTTCCCATCTTCTTTGTCCACTGGTGCCTAAGGAGGTGCGGGGAAAAGGGCAGCTGGAGAACAGAGCGGCATGAGAGATAAGGAAAAGCAAAACCTATTGTAAAATGGGTCAGGAAAGAGGGCAAAAGAGAGTACAAGAGAAAAGCAGTTAATGGTCATGGCCTCTTTGCAGGAAGAAATGACTCTTACATACATAAGCGATCCCTATGCAAGCTATACATAAGAGAGGCACCGCAAGCAGGCTGCTGGTGCTCTCTTGAGCCGAGTGATGTACATGAAAGCACAAGAGTGACACATTTCTGTCTCAAACCCAGCCACTCTTGAATGCGGAAATACTTCTGCTAGGGCAGTTCAGTGGAGTACGTAAGTATCAGTTCCTTCCTGCTCAGCTTTGCCCTTTTCCAGAAGGCAAGCCTCGATTTATCTTTATTTATTTTGCCAACATGGCTGTATTCGTCAGCAGAATAATTAGTTGAGTCAGTAGAGCTCTGGGAAGAGGCTTCCAGTTGACATGTGCTCCCTCTTCTGGTTGGCATTTGCCTCTACACACCAAGATAAAGAAATTTTGTTCCTCCAGCTCTTTAAAAGAAAGAGGTTTAAAACATTATACTGATTCTATTTTTATGTGGCTGTGAGACCACTGCTGCTCATACCAACCTTGGTGGACCAATAGCACATGAAGATTGATGCCTTCTGTCTTTCAGATGAGAGGTATTACAGTCCATGAAGTCCATTCACGGATTTGCTTGTTAAAATGGTATTTCTACTGTTTCACTGGTACGAGTGTGCATTTGCGTCACTGTTTTCTTCCCCACAAGGACAGGTCGTTCCTGCTCCCTCCCACAGCCATTCCCAGCTGAGCTCTGGAACACAGGGCAACCAAAGCTTGGTTTTGGGGAGATCTGATACATGATCAGCTGGGCGTTATTGCAGGTAGTTTTGCCGGTTCACTTTATCCGAATGCATAGACGGTGGAGAGATGCAATGCTAAAATATGTCCTGGGTGAAACAGCTCAATCTGAGAATTTCTGCAAAAAGAATTAATTCTTCGCTTTGGCTGTGACCTGTTACAGCGTAACCGTGCGAGCAAGTACCCACACTTGGTAACACAGCGGATCAGTTCAGAGAGCCAAAAAATGCCACGTTAAGAGTGATGGGTGTTAGGGCTGGGCAGCCTCCGGCGTGACCACCAGCCACAAGAGCACCAGATATCTAGTAGCCTGCCTCGCACTTTCAGTTCATGAACTAAACTCGACAGCAATCGGCTCCTGAATCCTAATCCTGTCTTTAACACTGAGTCCTGGTCTAAATCTAGATATGATCTTCCTGATTTGCTTCCACATCTACAAAGTGGGAATTGCCCATACATATAATACTTACCAGGCACGCTGAAGCAGATCTTCAGCATTTACACTTCATATCATCTGTTAAGCTGCCTCTGCCTTACTAGGTCATGCCTCTTTGGTGCTACCACATAAACGTTAAACTTGCCATCATCTGATCTTTGAAAAGGGCAGCTCCAATTCCCTGCCTTCCTTTCAGAAAATTACCCTTTGAAATACTGTTTTAATAAAAAAGAACAGAAGAAAAGTGTACTTGGCCAATTCTTATGTCAAGATCTAGGACAGATTGCTGGATAGTGTTTTACATTCAGACTGAAATTATTACTTTGGCCCTTAGGCAAAATGTACCAGAAACTTGTCTTGGGTCATACTAGGAATGAATGATGAAGCAAGCAAACATTTTTATTTTTTTAAAAATAATATAGTCTGTGAGGGTTTTTTTTTTTCAAACATAGAGACTAAATTTAGACAATCATCTTGGAAAAAAACTTGGAGAAAATTTAGATTTTGTTTCTGTTCATCAATTTTCTCACTTTTCAAATTTAAAATAAGCAGTATCAGTCAATTGCTATTTCCTCTTTTAGAAACTTTTCTTTACTGGTTTTAACTGTTTCCTATCATTATCACAGTTCAGTGCTTGCAGAAAAACAGATGAACAAAATAGGCATCCACTAATATTTTCAGGATGTTTTCAACCCACAGGCAAAGCTATATTCTATTTGTCCATAAGAATTTTACTCAAGGTTGTTGAGATCTGAGGTTTTATTGCATGAAATAAATATTCAAATATATATTAAGTTAAATTAAATTATCAGCTAATGTTTGCTAGAGCTTATAGCTGACCTGGAAAACTGAGTTTTTATAGTATAATCCACATGGAAATGTAACTTGTGTGACAACTGCTTTATTATCATTATCTACAACATCACTGCAGAAAAAGTCAGCACAATGTTATGATGTTATTTTTAGGACACAAAATGCTCAAATTACACTTAAAAATTTGCTGATATTGCTATTGCAGTCCTACAGATATGGCTCAAATGCCTATGTATCTCAAAGTAATTTATCAACACTGTATTGTTTCAAAGGAACAAATCAAATCATGTTAACTTTCATTTGAGCGGAAATAAAGCAGAGCTGATGGGGTTCATACTCATTCAGCATTTCTTTTCTAACCAAACACCATTTATCAAATAGAAAATTTGCTCCCTTGGATACAGAGACAAGCTGACGCTTTAGAGATGTACATCTTGGACAAACATTTTGCAGCTATAACACACAAACAACTCCAGTGACAGGAATTCCTGTGGCACATTATAAAAACTCGAGATATAAAACCGTCACGCCCAGCCCTTTTGCTTTCATCATTGGTCCCCAAACTCTGCTTCATGAGTACCTGCGGAGCAGATTGTGGCCGCTCAGGGAATACCGCTGGGCGTAGGTTCAGAGACCCCTGCGAGGTAGCAGGGTACAGCACCATGGCCTGTCCCCTGCCTCGTGACAAAATGCACCAGACGGGTCCCCTGGCATACAACCCATCTCGTGCTTGCTCCACAAGCAAAAAGCTTAGCGATCGGTGCTGCCTGTCCTGCTGAGAGAGGACCGGAATTGCCCACCTCAACGCCAGACTGGAATTTCAGGCAAAATGAGGAGGAAAGGCTTCACTTGCCTATGGACACCAACTAATGTAGTAGCGAGGAAATTCACCTTGCCCGGGGTACATCCAGGTTTAAATCATTGCTGTCAGGTCTGAAGCGGTGCCTGAAATGGGTATTCACCACGACAGGTAACTTCTTAGCCCCAATGGTCTGTCTGTCTGTCTGTCTGTCTCCTTCTCAGACTGTCTTGCTTTCAAAACATTCTGAAAAGTCTTCATTTCACCCTGCATCAGAACGAAACCAAATGCCAAAACCTCAGAATTTTTCACGAAACAGAATCCTTGTTTCCTGGCCAGCCCTATTATTGAACCTTAATATGATACAACATGTGTCCATATTTGCACACATGGTCCACAGCCCTTACACATGTGTAAATCCTCCTGAAGTCATGTATAAAGGATCAGGCTCTAAGGCTGTTATAGAAAAAGTTCATGTTTCACTGACTTTTTGGTATTCTTTGAAGATGTTACATTAAGAGTAAATATAGAGAAGTACATGTTATATGCGAGATTTTCAGAGAACATTTAACTTCCACACCAGAAGGTCACATCTAAGGCAATATGGTCTTGGAACAAGTTCAAAGTTGTCACACTTGATAAAAATAGCTTAAAGGGCACATAACTGTGCTGGAATACGGGAAAACAGTGGAACATGAGAGGGAAAATGATTGAAGGCCCCATTACTAATTATGCACATACTTTGCTGCTATTGAAAGCTAGGTTTCCAAGCATGTACATGGCACTTAAGTTAAATAGAAGTTCAAGCAATTAAAAGAATATAAATGCTTTTGCATCGCTATATCTAAAGAAATAACATTTCAGAAATATAATTCTCTAGAATAATGGAAAATCTTTTACCAATAAACAAACAGAGCATAAATGAACTTTGGTTCTAGTTTCAAAATTATGTTTGTATACTTACATTTTTTCATCAGTCATTAATCTTGTCTGTATTCCTTTCTTGAAAAACAAAACCTATATATTTATTTTATTAATATGAGAAAACTGCATTCACTTTTTTGTGTTTCACTGGAAATTGTTGCACTTATTTTGTAAGGAAAAATAATTAATAGTTTCTTCTAACATCCTGAAAGAGGGACAGATGTACACAACAGGGAGCTGAACTTTAGGAAAATTTAAATTATACTGGAAGTCCTGATGGGCTGTTAGAGCACAATATGTGGTACATTATAAAAAAAAACCCCAACAAACCAACAATCAACTTTACATTTAATTGTCTCTTGAAAGACATATTGTATCGGCGTGGCTGTCATTAGCCCTTAGGATTGTGTTCTGTGTATTGGATACCTGTTAAGCTGCAGTCAAACCTCCTGATGACGCTTCAGCCATACATTTAAGCGAGCATAAAATGAGATCCTATAGCCCTTCTGCAAACTGATTCGCTCCTGTCAAAGTCTCACTAAAGGGGAGCTTGTTTCATAACTATCAGGACACTCAGTAAGTCACGGGTCATACGTGTCCTACACGGAAAGCAACACCACACATCTTCCAGTTTAATGTTTTGAGTTATTGCACTGTATTGTCGTCTTAATTATGTCTCTGTAAAGAACATGTCATGTAGAGGTATCTTTTGCTTTGCTTTTAATTGAGACTTTTGCTGTATTTTGCACATACCTTTTAATGATTAAGTACAGTGCAATCTTTGTGCCAAAACTTAAAAAAAAAAAAAA
>VXBL01009720.1:140756-151994 GCA_013400195.1 Aramus guarauna
AAGTTTGATGATTTTGTAATGCAATACTTTTGACTCAGTTCTGCCGAGAATTACTACATGCAGGGCTAAGTCATATCCTGATCCTATTTATCTCAGCGAGGATCTTAATGGTGAGAAAATGAAATTGCTATCTTCCATGCTTGGAAACAAATTATTTTTTCATCCACATTCTTCCCTGCAGAGAAACTGCCTCAGGTACAGGGGTTTTTGGCCAGGCTTCCTCTCAGGAAAGGAGACACTTAAGGTAATTTATTTTACTGCATCAGTCTGCAAAAAGTACGTTTTGTGACAGTGACACTGGTTTTGCCACAGCAATGAAGTACTTTAGAATTGGAAGGTATCCCTTCAAAAGCAGAGGGATCTCATGCCTCCCATGATACAAACAGCTAACAGGAAGATTTTACCTTTGATGATTAGGAAGTAAATCACAGCAAAAGTGCCTGAAAGCCACTCTGACTGGCGACAGAGAATAACCAAAATCCAGGAGGTTCACTGGACGCACAGAACTCTCTATACCACCCTCTTCCAATGTATAACCCAGGGCAAAGGTCACTTTATATTACAGCAGAGAAGCAACAATGTAATTTATGCTGCTCAGTTTAAAAGCATCACATTTTTATACAATAACAAAAAAGCAGAGAGTCTGAGTCATTAGAAAAATACTTGCACAGCTGGTAAATTGTATTTTCTATGGACCTTATACATGTGATTCTAAGCGCTAAGTATACACATTATTAGGGTCAATCCAAATCCAGGCTGTTGAAAAATCCAAAGTGTTGGAGGATTTAGGATCTTCCTGTGGATTTTGTTGTAGCCTCCACAATCTATGCTTTCATTAAAATAATATATGTTCTAACTTTCCAGGTTCTGAAAGGAGCCTTTACAATGTTAACCAGCGCACTGTCTCACAGACCGGACAGCCGACAGATTGAAACAATACTACCAGGATATGTAGAATAATACCAATATTTATTCTGTACTTTTGTCTTCTTAGAACAGATTGACCACTGATTCAGAAGCAAAGAACTACTGTGATATGGCCCTGGCTTCTCACTCCGTTGGAGAAGGCGATGTTTTAGTGGTTTTAGTGCTAACCATCTATGAAAGAGCACAAAAGGTAGCAGGCCCCCGGAGAGCAAGACGATCAGGGCCTGCGTGTCTGTTACAACCTCGTTAGGAGGGGTTGTACGACTCTGTTCTTCCCTCTTTGTAAAGTGAGAGTGCAACAGTCCATCAGAAGTTTGCTTAGCTGGGAAAAATGACACATCTGCTGCCCATTCTTTCTTTGCCTCGGTGTCTGGAAAGAAGTGCTTCATTTCTTGTTGCATCTGGACAAAGACAGACCTACTGGAGGTGCTCCCAGCTCCCTGAAGTGTCCAGGATGTTTTGGTTTAAACTCCCGCTCTACCCAGACTTGGGTTCACCTACTTTCCCAGTCATATTTACACACAGCGTTTCTTTTGGCTGTATTTCTCTGCGGTCACTACATCCCTCTCTTTATCTAGTGTACAATTCTGAGAACTGCAGCGAACAGGAAGGCTTTTAGTCCTGTTGCCAGTTCACATCGTCTGCTGCTGGGAAGCCCTTGAGCTGGAATAGATTAGAAGCCATATAATTCTTCACGAGCCAATGCCCATTGCTTTTAACTCAAGCAGTTTTAAAGGCCATCCAAGTAATGCAAACTGCATTTGCATGACTCCAGCCCAATGGATTTGATCTCATTTAAAGGATTTTGCTACCAAGATTATTTGCATTGCAGCAGAGCTAAAAGCTGTGGTCAGGAATTGAACTAATATTTTACAAGACATTCTACAAACCCAGAAAAAAAGATGGCCCCTGTCCGAAAAATATACAACATAAAGGTGTCATCTGGCTTTATGCTTTCCCCAGATGTAACAGTTGGCATGTTTTGTACATCAGCTTTGCCACAGGAAAAAATATCGCACCTAATTACATCCCAAGGTAACAGATAACATGGAGATACGACTGATGGATGGGGAGCCCAAGGACATAACCGTATGACAGTGATCCACCAGACAGGGAGGATATCAGTTCCCTTGCTCCTAGCTGTTGTCATTTTGGTAGACATCCTGGTGACAGTGAGTTTTAAGAAAGGAGATGACGAAGTATAGTGAGGGACTTTGTAGATGTTTAAAACATGTTGTCTCCATGTGTGAAAGACTGCTTAGGCGATAACATACGCAGGGTGAAAAACTTAGTGTCGGGATGGTGATCTGCATCACTGCCAGAGCAGAAGTGAGTAGGGATCTGCTGCAAGAGTAAAGGAGGGAGAGTAAGGGTAATGTGCTTGAAAGAAATGCAAAGCACTGAAAATGAAATCCTGCATATCTGCTGTGATAAACTCAGAGAACTTAATGGAGGGCTGCAAGGAGGAGGCCGATACTTTCTAGAGAAGAGAAATGCTGTAGATTTGCCTTTGTCAAGTGCTTTAGAAAAGGATGCTGTGGTACCTCAGACGTGAGATGATGAGAACATGAACTTTACCTTTGCTAATTAATAGCAGCTGCTCTGCTTTCAGAAGTCTTCCATTAGTAAAGTTTATGTTACTTTGATAATTATTTTGTCCAGCTTCCTTAAAACAAGTATCAAAATTGTATGTCTGAAAGACATAAAAAGACACTTTCCTACAAAATACAACTATTTTTCCCTTTTCACAGATTTGTTTCTTGTTGAAGAAGAAACTGTGTGAAACATGAGAGAAAGCAGAGGTACAAAGAGAAAATAGCCTAAAATGGCATTTTCCAGGTAATTTGTGAGAAGAATTAAAATCAGCAGCAGCATTCTCTTGGGAAGAGAACATCTTTTCAGTACACTAAATTGTTAGGACTAATTTGCATTTCTAGAAATGTCATGTGTTTGTTTGAAAACACAATAAAGGCAATGACAAAACATCTGGATGTAAAGGTATGAGATCCATTACCATAAACCAGGTGATTCATGTGGTGTCAGTCTTCAAAATAAAAAACAAGAATTCATTTTTGACAGTTCTTTCCATCTCATAAACTCGTACATATTTGTTCTTAGGCATGAGATATCGATGTAAAGCTTGCAGAAGCCCAGTGTCTGGATGTCAGCAAGCTTTGTTTTTACAGTCTGTGTCACAAGTGTAAATTACTAATAGATTGGGTTAGTGATATTTTCTTCATTTCTCACATAGACCTTAAGAATTTCCAATATGGAGCAAGATTCAGAAAAGAGTGAGCCATCACTAATAAAATTCTTTGCAATATGTCATACAACATTATAATAATCTGTCACTTAAATCATGCTATAAACATTTGGGTACTTTATAAAACAGTCTCTCAAATTCTGGCTACTGTTAATAATCTGGGGTAAGTCAACACTCTTCCCATCCTTCCAGGTTTTAGATTATATGGAGAAAGGAATAGGTGTATATCATGTAATTGAAATGGCATCAAGAACACTGATTTGAACTAAAACTCAAAAAAGTGTAAATTAAGTGGTCTAATTATTCATCTTTGGACTAATGAATAGTATTTATCTGTACATAAAGAACTGTATTGTGGTTGGATGACATAAAAAGCATAACAAGTATAACAAGAAGTTCTTGTGCATCACATCAATGCATGTGGGATACAGCACACTGGAAATCAATACCAATTGCTTGTGAGTGGGTTATGTGAAAGTGTGGACTGAAAAAAAAGAGTAAGTCCTTGGAATAAAACACAGGATACACAATGCTGCCTACTCAGTGAACTTAAGTTTGAAGGGAGAAGCTTCCAGTTTCTCTAACTTCCATTCCATACCTAGATTAATGCTGTTAGCAATATTGAATTTAACATGTGGACAGAAAATTACTTGAATGAAAAGAAAAAAAACAGGAAAGTGAGTAATTAATAATGGCTGCCCAGACAGTAAGAAGCACTTGTTTAAAAGCAAGAACAAACCCACAGTGTCTCAAAACTTCGAAACAAACCAAAAATGCCTCAAGACTGCAACCTGATGAATAGATAGTCTACCTGCCTCCTAATCACCTTTCCCAAGTCTCTTCTACATCCTCTGTGCTGTACTTACCTGTTCTGTCTTTTTCTCAGTTTAAAATTCAATTGCATCATTAGGCTTCTGGTTTTGGGCGTTGGTGCAGTCTCCTTTCCGGTGTCAGGGGATGGTCACTCGTTGCCTATCTTTTCACGCTGTCACTTCCTCCAAACCTCCTGCTGTCTGCAGATATTTTTCCCAGTCCCTACATCTTGTTTTTCAGGAGCAGAGGGAATGCTGAGCAGTTGTTGCCTTGGAAGTGGATTCCTTATGGAGGTTTTATACCCATCTGGAGTGGTGTGAAACAGCTACTTAATTTAATGACAAAATACATCAGAAAACCATTTAATACTAACCTCTGTAAATTTTTGGAGAGACAAAGGTAAGCCTACCTAAATCCTGTAACTTATATGCTAGTATGAACAGCTCAAAAATTACCAAAAGTTCCAGAAATGACAAAAAGCCTCCCTCACGTAAAAGATCCAAGTATCCCAATTGTATGCTTTACATGTTTTCTCTTTAGCCCTTTGTCTCTTTTATAGTCCGATTTCAATTTATATAGTCTGATTGCAGTGTTAGGACCCCTGTTTACGTATCTATAAAGTCCAAGAAACTCAGGAGATCACTGCTAAAATAATGAAGATTTTATTCGCACAGAGCTGTGGCTGCGAATGGACTTCCAAGGGTGGCTTTTTGGAGCTGACACTCATTTTCTTGGCTTTGCAGCTCTTGTAGCTGTTCAACACGTCTGATATTCATTAATATCAGCTCTACCATATGCAAATCAAGCCAAAATTTCATTTACATTAAGAAGAAACTTTAGAAGAGACTTCAGCTCCTGTAGAAATGCTCCTGGTTCCAGTTGCAGAATGAACAAAAGAAAGGGCATCATGGAGTGTTATAGCTTCACTGAGAAGCTCATTTTGCTCATAAACAACAAAGGGAACTGGATTTTAGCATAATTAAAGCAAAAACATTCCCAAGCTTTGCCATTTCTATCTTTATCCTCTAAAGAACCAACCACTGACACAGAAAGAAGCTGACAGTTACTTTTTATCTGTTGATAACATAGATTATTTTTAAAATCAGGAAAAATTATAACAGCAGAGTGTTATTTATAAATATTTATTTGAAATCTATTTATATTATATTTATGTATTCCACATTTATTGAAAAGTACTTATAAGTAAAAATACATATAAAATGATATACTTGTGTTTTTTTGTGAATGTAAATATATAAATATCAGAGAAAAGTGATCATTTAACTCTTAAAAAGCAGGACTATTTTAAAAGAATGTCTGCTAGAAGTTGTCATTAGAAATACATATGTTTTGCAAGAACAGCAAACAGTCAAGCAGAAACTTGTGTGAAACTTTTAGCACATAAATCTCCTCATGCCTGGAGGCCGTAAGAAATTACATGTTCTTTTACATATACATTTTAAAATTGTCAAACATACATTTCATGTACTGGAACCAGAAATAATATCTTCTTGGCTGACTTTTTTTTGATGTATTCCATAATTAGGTGTAGAAGTCAAAGATACCTCTTTATACCCAAAGGATACATAAACCCTTTAAACATATAGGAACAGGTGAAATATCTTTATATACCCTAAAATTTCACTACTGCAAGGCAGGTAATTATTCTCCTTTGTTGCCAATTCAACAAAAACTTGGAAAACACTTTCAAGTCTTAACTTTCCTGGTGTAGATGGGCACGCATGCCTCTCGTGATTTAACCTGGAAATCACACGTCTAGAAGACCAAAACTGCACCGCTTGTACATTCCCACTCTGTTCCATTCAGGATTCCTATCTTGCCTTTCATTTGTTCTGGTGTGTGAATAAAAGTTCAGGTAGACACAATATAGCCTCTATATCGGAGGTCTAATAATTCCCAAAGCAACCTGAACATATGTAAAAAGAATTGATGCCTGCAGCCTGCATTTTAAAACACCAGTTAGTGTAGTTAAATCCCGACATTCGAGTGGACCGTCGCTGCCTGGACCAGACCGTTTCCAACCCAACCCTGCTCACTCTGGTCAAGCTGGTTGTTAGTCCAATGTACATCCTTCTGAAGAAGGGGTTCGTCTGACGTTTGTCCCGTTCGTTCGGAGCGAACACTGTCTGATAGAGGAAACACTGGGGGAAGGCGGCAAAGCCCCTCAGCCGGGTTAGCACCTGAACGTGCGTAAAGGGGCCTCGCTCCCCAGTGCCTCAGCGTTCTGTCCCCAACCTGCTACAGGGATTTACGTCTACCAGGGATTTAGAAAGTGTTGGGAAAAGCGGTTTCCTAAAAAGCCAGATGAGGCAGCAATGAGCTGGGATTATATAGCAAAAGCTACTTCCTTCCAGAACTCTGTGACCTTCATTCCCTAAAGTAATACTTTTCAGTTTTACTTAGTGTGAATGTAACTGTTTCAAGACTCTTGCTCATATTCATAGTTACAAATGCTAAATTTAATTTTCTTTCTTTTGAACACTGAGTTTCCATTTTAAAAGTGCCACAATTCAATCTATTTTCCTTTATGCTTGAAAAAAAATTACTTCAAGACTACAGCTAAAGGTTTTTTTTTTCAAAATGTAGGGAATGGAAGAACAAGCAAAACTTACAATAGACAGTCATTTGCAACTTTAAATCTAAAATATACCTAACATTCAGATGACAATGAAAGCCTATGTGCAAAGTGTTGTAAAATGTTTGTGGTTAGATTTTCCAAATTTCAAAACTGTGTGCATTTTGGTGAACTTTAAAATAACCCCATAGTAACAGAAGTGGCATTGCAATTTTTGTTTCCCATTTTCTGATGGCTGTATATGATCAGATAAATGACATCACTAATAAGTATGTAATTCTAATAGCAAAACAGATTGCCTTACCTTGCTTGCTTTCATTGATGTAGTTTTTAAATGTTTGAAAATATTAGAAGATACCTAATTTTAGTCAGTTTAGTCATCAGCTTAGGAAATTTCTAGTAAAACAGAGGGGCAAATCTTAATATATTTATAATCTATTTTATAAATTATAATATATATGCAATTATATGCATATATGTAATACATAATATACAATATAATTTGCTACAAATAATAATTTGTAGTAAAAATGGAAAAATGAACCACTAAGAAACATTAAAAATTAACCAGTCCAAGTTTTAGGACCTAGAACAGGAGAGGAGGAAGAAGCCCAAGTCATTTTTATTCCCCTCACAGATGTTTCTAAGGTATCTCCCTTAGTATTGCTTATTTAGGATCACCCACTCTTTCATGCTGTCAGTCTCATACTGTCTACAGGGCACCTCAACAGGCTATAAAGGATCACAAAATAGCAAAGTCTTCTCCGGCCACTGTACTTGGAGGCATAGGAGCAGGACAGGCAGAATCGGAGCAGGACAGACACTGACAGCAGTTTGCCCGGTAGATAACCGGGTTAAAATATCCATGTTAGCTAACAGACATAGTGAAGGAGAAGTTTAGAGGATTGGAAACCTTTTTCTACTGAAAAAAGGAGTTCCTCATAGGTCATCTCCCAACCCTCCTTGTCAGTAACTTCAGATTTTTCTCACATCCTGCAAACAGCCTGGGCCAACCTACCTCCAAACCCCTCTGCTCACACGACTGCCTGGGCTGCCTGACGTGCAGGAGGCAGGAGACTTGAGTTCTGACGGTAGAAGCACAACAGCTGTCAAACACCAACATCAGTACAGGGGTCTTTCCAAAATGGTGCTCAAAAAAAAGGGTTGGTTTAAGTTGATGAACAAAATCTGTAGAAAGGAACTAATAAGGCTATAGAGGTTTTTAAAAAAATGTATTTAGATTTCTAGTTTCCTTGTTTTTCCCCTTGACTGCAGCCTCAGGTAGTGGGATATTTATTTAATCATCTACTTTTTCTCGAGTTTCCTCATTTTTATTAATTCTATTTTTCCTTTCCATTTTTGCTTCATTGATCCTGCTTCTGTTGCAGAAACTGGCAAATCACCCATAGCAGCAACAACACTGGAGCTAGAAACACACTGAGAGGCTCTTTTATCAAGATGCAGTCCTGTGCAGGTAGATACATTTCCCAAGGACTTCCCTGAAGTCCTGTTCCCTTTTCACTTCCAGCCAAATGTTACACAATCTTGTGTACACTTTCCCAGTCTCCAGGTTGAACTATATCTATTTTTGCTAGCTTTTAAGGGATGCAGAATTACTCGAGTTACATAAACAAACAAGGCATGCAGGCCACTAGATCTGCACTTTTTGGTTCTATCTATTCTGCACATTTCACTGAATTGCTGAAATATTGAATAAATCGGACTAGCTCAGGCAGCTGACATTTCCAGCAGACATGCCTTCACTGCTTTAGTATGCCCAAGTTCATTACTATGCACCATCTGCCTGTTACCTGCAAATTCCCCATGCACTCTGCTCTCCCTCATGCCTTGGTACGTCAGAGACCTCCTGTAACCCTCTCAGCTACTTTCGTTTCATGCCACCCATTTCCTTTCTGTCAATGACTGATTCCTGTATGATCTCTTCCTCTCATTTTTTTGATTCTTTTTTTATTTCTTGTGTAGAAAATAAATTATTCAGGGCGTCAACATACTTGAACTGGAACCGAGATGGAGGTAGTTATAATGAAATGCTAATAACTGCCAGGAAAATTACAGAGTTGTTCAGAGCTGCTGGGTCTGCCAAGCAGCTGCCAAGAGCACTACGTGTCTCCCCTACTCTTCTTCTAGTTTACTGATTTTCACCAAAATAGGACATTGTTCTTCAATTCCAAACTTTCAGAAGACATTCCAGCGTTGATTGGATGTGTCATTCAAAAGTAATCACACAATGGACAAAGAAACAGAGGAATGTTTTTCTGTTGAAACAAGGGTTTTTGATGCATGCTTAGGGTGTGCTTCACCATTACACTTATCTGTTGGCACAGCCCTCGGTTGTGTCAATGCAACTCTATAGGGAGGCTGTCTATGAACGTGGTTGCTTCCATTAACACAGATTATTTCACTGATCTGGCTTGCAGTGCAGACTCCCAAAAAGTTTTACCAGTAAAATTCACCACTCCCACAGCTCTTAGCAGAGGCACAGAAATGTGTAGCAGTTGTGTAAAGGAACTCTTTTAGAACGTTAGCACTAGAGAAATGTCAGATGCACATCCTTAATTACAGACCACTGATGCTGTCAAAATGTTTCGGTCTCTCACCCGCCTGCTACCACCTCTTAGCCACAGGTTAACATGCCACAGCTGCTGAAGAACGGTCAAACGCTACGCTTGACTATGAGCTGTGGGAGTGGTGACCTTCATCATAAGAGGAAACGCAGTCCAAGCTGCTTCACCTGTTTGCGAGGCAAATACTGTCTCACAGGCAGTGATTCATCAACGAAGATGGCACAGCAAGTGAGGCGATGGCGTATTTAAAACCAGGGTAGATTCATGATTAACTCAGCGTGTGTATACCAGAGGCAGCATAGACAGTTAACCCATCAGGAGATGGAGCCTTCAGACCTTGAGCGGCTCAGCCAGATTTCAACATACGTACAGCTACGGGAGGTAGACTCCTACCCCAGAGCTCAGGGTTTGGGCCCCGCTTCACACAGACCTACCCCACGTGCCATACACTGCTTTCTTTTGTGTTTTCAGCCATGTAACCACACCACACAGATTAAACACATAGGATTTCAAATTTCCAGAAGGAATATAAAACTCAAGAGGCATATCCCAGGCTTTTCTTTAAAACTCAGATCAGAGGCCCTTGTAAAAGGTTATTCATTATCTCCATCAAAGCTGTGCCTGCAGGCGCTGCCTACTGCACTTCACCTTGAAAAAGATGAGCCCACGCTCTTTTCCAGATTATCCACATGCCAACCCGTGAGGAGTCCATTAGCTCAGGATCTTCCAAATGTGGGCCCAGGGCATTTGCCTGCTACCAGGAGCAACCCCAAAAGGACTCGGGGCCATTGGGGAGGGATTTTCTCTGCAGTCAACATACTGAGAAGAGCTCTGGACACAGGAAATTGAAGGCATTTCTGAGCAACTTTTTTACAAGTTGAAGTAGTGACAGGACAAGAGGTAACAGCTTTAAACTAAAAGAAGGTACATTTGGATTAGGTATTAGGAAGACATTCTTCACTGTGCACTGGCCCAGGTTGCCCAGAGAAGCTGTGGCTGCCCCCTCCCTGGCAGTGTTCAAGGCCAGGCTGGATGGGGCTTTGGGCAACCTGGTCTGGTGGACGGTGTCCCTGCCCGTGACAGGGGGGTTGGAACTGGGTGATCTTTGAGGTCCCTTCCAACCCAAACCATTCTGTGATTCTATGGTAACATTCTTCTCACATTCAAAATGGTGAAATTCAGGACATAGGCAGCACTTCACTCAAAAGCAAAAATGGAAAATGTCCATCTTTATTAAACACACCCAAAACAACCGACATGTTTGCCATCACTGAGATTTGCCCCAAACGGTCACTCGTCCATATAACGTGAATCAAATTTGGGTGCCGGGTTGGCCAAAGCCACACAGCCAACAGTAACACAACTCAGGGATCCACGGTGCCGCGGACTAAAGGCTGCCCTTGCCACCGAAGAGGCCTTCCTCAGGCTTCTCCGCGTCGGGAACATACACCTGTGTGAAGGCAGGACCTGCTCCGCCGCCTGAGGAAACAGCGGCCGCGGACGCCGGACCCGGTGGCCCTTCCCGCCTCACCACCTCCCGCTCGCAGGGACCTGCAGCTGCGCCGCTCCCTCCCGACCCCTCCCACCTCCCTAACGGCCACCACCGCCCCGCCCCGCACGCAGCAAGCCCCGCCCGGCGGCCCCATCCCGCTCCTGGCAGAGCGCGTGACCTCCGCCGGCTTCAAGCCCGACTTCCGGACCCGCCTCGGTGTTTTCGTCAAATTCTTCCGGCTGAGGACATCGAAGGCGGCGGACAGTGGGTGAGTGCACACGCGCCGGGAAACCCGGAAGTGCCTGTGCGGCGGAGCCGGAGCGGCAGGAGCTGCCTCTGCGCGGGGCTCCCGCAGCTCGGCCGGCCCGGTGAGGGCGGCGGCTGGGCGGGGGGCACGGAGCCTCGGAGGAGTCTGGAAGGGCAGGTAAAGGGGTCCTGTGAGGGCGTGGGGCTGGGGGAGGGAGGTGCGAGGGTGTCCTGAAGGTATGGGCGGGGGTTCCCGGTGTTGTGCAGGTGTCCGGGGGAGGCTGCGGCGGCGGTGGGGGCGGGGAGGGGTCCCCTC
>VXBL01009720.1:152019-162655 GCA_013400195.1 Aramus guarauna
TCCTCAGGGAGAGGGGTGGGGGCGGGGAGGGGTCTCCTCAGGGAGAGGGGTGGGGGCAAGCGTTAACGTAACTGCAGCTTGGGTTTTGGAGGATGCTGGTTCGCTCAGAGTAAGGCTGGCAGGCAGCTGGCGGTTTTGCCATGTGCAGCCATACTCAGGATCGGTGAGGTGTGTCTCGGGTGATGCTTCAGTATGGGCTTTTACCAGTTAAAAGTGACAGGGTTTCTGTCACTTAAATTTTATATGGAAGCGTGGTAGACTGCTTCACCTCCTCCTTCTCTGGTTTTTTGTTTGCTTGGGTTGACTTCTCTTTGATAGTAAGCCAGTTATTAGTTTGTATGTATATATATCTGTTTATATAAAAGGTAGAAATTTGTAAATGCAGATAGATGTGCTTTTGTCTTGGTCTGTATTTCATCTTTATATGTATCTCTACATATAGATGTATATGTTTAGAAAGCGGAATTTGAAATGTAATTTTCCACATATCCAAGCAGTGTGACTGTTGCTTTATTAGGCTGACAGATTTATAAATAATATCTCATTGTCTTTACTTTTTTCCTAGTGCTTGACCTGTAATACAGATATCTTCCAGAATGCTGGAGTCCTATGTAACTCCTATTTTGATGAGTTATGTGAATCGCTACATAAAGAACTTGAAGCCTTCAGATCTACAGTTGTCACTCTGGGGAGGTGATGTTGTACTTAGTAAACTTGAATTAAAGTTGGATGTACTTGAACAGGTATGTTATGTTTACAGTAGTTACAGTTTGTGTCTTTAATTTAAAAGAAGTTTACTCAATAATTTATGCTGGTCTGCACAGATAAATGTTCATTTAGTACTTGCTGATTTTCTTATGCAAATCCTTTCTCCTCCATACATTTAGTTATTCTTGCATTAATTCCATGCTATTTGTTTAGTAATGAATGGTAGTTCTTAGCATGTTCTGTAAGCTGGAAGTTGGATGTATGGTGTGAAGAGAAAGGCTTTTTTGTGGACATGTTTCTTCTTTCAGTAATCATTGTTTTACACTACAAAGATTAACTAAATTGCTTTTCCAGGCATATTTACTAATTGCATATAGTAACTCATTCAAAATGTTGCAAAGTAAAGTAGGATCTCTTTTTAATTATGTGTACTAAACAGATTTGTGTCTTCTGTATAGTTTTATAACTCCAGCTTTCATCACTTCAGTTGCATCCAAATTTAGGAGTAATTGAGGGACAGATTTGATCAGCTGGTTTGTATGGATTAGATCAGAGGCTCTGTAAAACTTACCCTTAAAAACACAGATTTGACCAAGTAAAACACTTGATATAGAATTTGGAGCCTGCTGTTAATATGAACTGGTTAAGTCTTAGCAGAAGGACTGTTTCCTTCTATGCTTATCTGAGTTGACAACTTAAGGAGTTGAGTGTGTGAGACAGATAAAGCTGTTTTCTGTTTTGCGTGGTGTAGTGAATCTTAGCTGGAGTCCTATATCCAGATGTAGTCCAACTGAAGGAGCTAAGAGAAATGTAGCAAAAAGATAGTGGGAGATTTAGACAATATGGCCATTGAAACAAGAATAAAAGGCAGGAAACGTCTTTTTTAATTTTGAATGAAATGAGGTGAGACAAGATAGGCAAGAGTTATATGGGCAAGACAAGAAAACATGGAATAAATGCCACCCAGGGAGGCTTACATTGGGCATCAGGGAAAAAAATTTCATGTTTTAATTGGAGACCTTTTAAATATGAAACATTTGTGGTTAATTAAGGATCTCTGATCCTATTCAGGAAGAGGAGACAATCTTTCAAGGCATCCTGTCTCATTTTCTGTGCTTCTGCAAAGTATTTGGTGACCTCTATATTTTCTCTCAAGTCTTTTAGTTCCTTATTTTCTTGGTACAGCTTGTCCATACAGCTGATGTGGATACTAGACGCCAGTTGTGTAGGACATGTTCCTCCTGTGAATGTTCAAAGCCTTTTTTTTTTTTTTTTTTTTTTTTTTTTTTTTGTGTATATTTTTTGGATACAAAGAAGGGAAGATCAGAAAGGAATTCTGGGGGTCATCTAGTCCAACCTCCTGAGCAGGGCTGTTGCCAGCATTATGTCAGATCAGCTTGTGGTTTTCTCCAGCTGAGTCTTGAAATCTTCTGTCTTGGTTGTGAAAACACCCTCTTTGGGTAAACTGTTCCAGTGCTATACCATATAGAGAGAAACTTTGACCTAGTAACAAATGAAGAGTTGGGATGGGGATATCAAACTTGCTATTACCTGACACTGTTGTAATTTTGCTGCTGTCATCTATGTTGTTCCCTTTCAAATAATTGCAGCTTGCTGGATCCACACGCTGTATTTGGGGATGCTGCTTTATGCCTGCTCAGCAAAACTCTTTGAGTATGTGGTAATACAACATCCCCAAGCCTTTGCAGCTGACAGGGAGCTTCCTTGAAAAGCTAAAGTCTCTAGAAATTACCAATATATGTTAATTTATTTGGTTTCTCTGACTAGATGGATTCATAATATCCAAAATTAGTCACCTTAACTACTCTGCTCTTCTAACATCCTTTCTGTCCTGGGCTGTTATCCCTAGCCTGGTTCCCTGCTCCTTATCTGGCATGAATGCAGCCTTAATTTCATGCTTTAGGCTTTGGAAGCAAATGCATATACCCTGGATATCTCTGTCTGGAGCCTTAATCATTTTCAGAGAATTCTAGCTTTTGTGGAACTAACCATGATTATTTGGAAATATTAGCATAGGTGCCAAACTCCCGGGAGAGAGCACTTCATAACAGATCTGTGAACAAGTCTGTGCTTTCTCCCCTTGCTCCTTGTACTTCAGCTGATGTTAGCGTTCCCATGTCATGTTGTGCTCTTATGGGCCAAAGAACAGATGAGAACAGAGTATAAACTCTGTCTTCTAGAAGATCTTACCTTATTTTTGGGACCAACTTGGAACCAGTACCTTTTGTTATCAGATAGAATGTAGTTGTTGGCACAGAAGATTTATCAAACCCAAAGAGAATGTTTCAGTACCTGAAAATACTTTGCATGTTTTTATGTATGTTTCATATGCTCTCATTAAACTAAGCTGAATGTTATTGCCTCTTAGGGTTTGTCCTTCCCCTATGCCCCCCGCCTTTGGGTGTTGTTTTTTTTTTTTTGACAATACTAGTCCTGTAGTGAAAGCTGAGTACTGGTTTGTACTCAGGTTCAAACTTCTAGGTACAATGTAACTTTTGTGTGTAATTATGTTACTCTTTGAATAGCCAGTTGATTTTATAGTAATTATTTTTAGTTGAAGATTAAATGTAATAAAATGTTGATATCAGTTTTTTTCCCCTATCCTGGATGATTCAATTACTAGAAGACTAAGCATTCCAAGAACTTTTCCATCTAGGCATAGTAACTGGCACATTGTTCAAAAACTACTTCAAGAAAGTATTTTGTAATTAATCTTTAAAATTAATATTTAAATATTGTTTAATGGAAAAGCCTTTTAAGCACTCTTGGCAACTTTTATGTGAAGTCACTATGATACCAGAGGTAACAGAACTACCTATGATCTTGGTAACTGGCTTGTGTGTAACATTTCTGTTGACACAGTGGTACCACAGAGATAATATACATGATGAGCTCTTTTTTTGCTGCTTGTCTATATTTCCATGACATTGTAGCTTATTATGTTAGCTGTCTTACAAACCCAGAAGGGAAAGGTGAAGTGGTCTTTGATTGGAAGACAAAGGAGAACTTGATCTAAAGATTATTGAGTTTTATTGTAGTGTGGACTCTTCATATCTGAAAGAATTTAAAAAGAAATATGAAAATGCTAATGTACTTCAATTTTAAGGAAATAGAAATATCCTTACTACAAGCGTCTTTGTTATGTGCCACTGGATTACTTGTGAAATACAGCCTTGAATGTGAAGAAAAGGTATTTGAGTTAATACTGTTGTGGAGGAAACAGTACTTGCCTATCACCCCAAAGTTCGGGAGAGTCTTGTATTTTAGAGCAAGGGGAGATTTTAGGGCAAGGGGAATGATGATCATCTGATCTTCAGTCTCATGTGATGTTGGTCAGTTATTCATGTGTCAAGCCCAGGAGTTTTATTTTCAGCCGTTATCATATTTTTTTGAAGGATTATATGATGTAAGTGTAAAGTCTAATCAGTTATAAGTGTAAATGATATTAAGAATTTCATGCAGTACTTAATGGGAAAGACTGCACAGGAACGGAGGAGGAATAAAAATAGTCTTTGTTGTGTTGTCATGAACAAGTTACTAAATTTGACACACATTTGTTTAGTATTGTCTACCGAAATAGCACAACAAAGATTTCTCTGCAGTGCTTTATGGAAACTTGCTTGTGCAATTAGGTTAATGTCAGACAACACTTGCATCTGAATTCTTTTGAAAAAGAATTTTATGTCTTCTGAATATGTTGTACATTTGGTTGTATCACCTTATTTTGAAAGAATTCCTACTTCTGTTCAATGTCTTTCAATATCTTACTGTTAACTAGACAAAAATGAGAATGTGTTAAATCCATCCAGCAAATAGTGGAAAAAGATCCATTCTAGATTGTCTTTTGAAGTAAACTAACTTAACTTAAACTTGTGAACACAAGTCAGGATCTAAATAGACATTGCAGTATTGAGGAGTGACGTAAAAACTATCTATCTGTGAGTCTGGAAAAGGAATTTATTTCTATTACTGTTAATAGTGATAGTTTGCTGTCTTGATTCATGAAAGCATTGTCTCTGACATTGTAATGTATTTTTAAATTGCATATTTCTTTGATCACTTATTTCTGCAGTCATGCCCATCCCCTGTCCCCCCCACAACCTGTGGGACGTAAGGTACTTTTTCATTTATTGTCTGATCAGTGTAGCAACATCTGTAGCTAAACTGCCCAGTGCTTGTTTTTTGGTGGCTTAACTGAAACTATCTGGATTAAAATTTTATTTGTGTTGATTGTAAGCCTAAGGCTGAATTATTAGGAGAGAGGCTTTTACTAAAATCCTTCAGCGTTTTAGTGAATGAGATGAAGAGAAAACACTTTGTAAAAATAAATTATGGACTTTCTCATAAAAACAGTTTGAAGAAAACCGTTTGCTCTCATCTTTTGGAATGGGGACTTGAAATGAGATGTGACTTTGTGTAAGCATGGCCGAGGTAGGAGTCACAAGTTTCCCTGATGTAAGATGGATGTGGGTTTTTTAAACTTCATTAATGAAAGCTCATTAGATCCCAAAAAGTAATTTACAAACTGAAAGCTGTACTTAGAAAAAAAAAAAAAAAAAAAACAAACACACCAAACTATAATTTCTGTAGTTGTCTTCTCTGAAGATTTTGTCAGCAGTGAATATACTTCATCTACTCTTAGCTCTTGGATGCAAGATAAACTTTTCCATAGTACCAGTAGAAAGGCTGAGGAGGTATCAGCTGCAGAATGGAGGGAGTGTTCCTTGAAATTGCTTCTTTTAGCAGTTGTTGTCACTGTGATGGTGCTAGGTATTCGTGGGTAAGAATAGTTGACTTCTCTTTTGGGTGACTAATGAGGAGCTATCTCAGGATGCTAAGCTGTCACAGTTACAATAGTGGTTATTTCAGCTCGGAATTTATGACACAGTAACTGCTTAGAAAAATCAAAATTTTTAGTGGGCTTTCAAAACATGTCACGAAGATTTAATTGTGGCTTCAAGATACTGGGTAAATAATGACACTAACTAGCTTCACTGAAATATTCTATAGGTAGACTTTATATATGGCAAATACTAAATGCAAAGGACACTTGTCCTCAGATTTTTATTCATATGGAACTTCTGTGCAGCAGGGATGAGTCTAGGGTCAAGCAGTGCAGGGAAACAGGCTTTCTGGATCCAATTCTAGAAGTTTGTCTCAAATTCTCTAGCAACTTGCCTGCTTGACCTCAGAGTTTCATGGACCTTCTCTATTTAACTCCTACTCATTGGTAGGAGTACTGAGTCAAAGCATGTAAGTACCTAAACTGAGCCGAGGTACAAAGGTGTTTAAGCCCTGAGTTGCCTAGTTTTACTAGGGAGATTCTGAAGTTCTGAACAAAGGTTTATGTTCCTGAGTTTACGAAGAAACACAACAGTTAAGAACCTGGGGGTGCTGGTCAACAGCAGGGCCAATGTGAGTCAGCAGTGTGCCCTCACAACTAAGATGAAGATGTAAACACCAGTGTATAAGCGATTCCAAGTGAAGACATCTGTTGTTTTTTAAACAACTTTAAATTATTAAAACTTTAAATTATTTTATAGCCAGAAATTTCAGGATAGGACATCAGAAAGGTAAGAAGATATATCATCGTTGAAGCCTCATCATTAGAATACTTAGTATGGAGAATGCTGACTTAAAATTCTGACATAATATCAAATACGGTTTCTTTGTTTTGCACTAAGCACTTATTTCCATTATTTTAAATCTTGATTTCGAGTCCTGGGACCAGGTCTCTAGACTGACAAGCATTAAGCTCATGCTTCCCAGGAGAACCCCTGAAGCTACTGGGTAAATTTCAACATTTCAGATAAACTATTTAGGATACAAACCTTGGCACCTTGTTTCCTTCTGACTCACTGCATGCAGTGGCTGGCCAACTGGGGCTGTCCTATAGAAGTGGGATCTATGCCTGGCACTCCACCTAGTCAATGCATTTGTTAGGAGTTCTGGACTGACTTGCACCAGTTTTTAAAGCAGTGCGACATCCACGTTAGGCCTTGGTAAGGAGGAGTCTGGTTTTGCCAATGAAGAATTTAATAACTCTATTTATTGAGCAGTTTGGCCCACTGTTGCCCCATTCACATCAATCTGAAGATCACCAAGGTTTTGTAACTCAAAATACTAAAAAGTTTTGGAAGAAATGCCTTGCTGTGGCTTTGTCAATATTTAATTCCAAATTTGTATTCTTAGAATAATGCAGGCTGCATATCATTTTAAGTATTTACTTTCACCTAGCTCATTTCTACTTGTCCCTTGAATAGTGACACATTTTACAGTAACATCACCCAAGAGATGTGGTTTTAAACTGCCTTTTATTATCAAGGACGTGGTAATCCAAATGTCTTCTTTGAACCAACTAATTGTAACATAAGTGTGCAAGTGATTATAAAGCCAGTTGTCAAGCCCCATGGCACACTGCTGATTGGAGGAAGGAGAATAAATTTTGACTTATGTTTTGTGCTAGAACCGTACTGTTTTAAGTTAAAAATGTCTCAAATTTCAATATGTTTCAGTAGTTAATTCACCACTCTTATTATTTTTAGGAGCTGAAACTACCATTTACTTTTTTAAGTGGGCATATTCATGAACTTCGGATTCATGTGCCATGGACAAAATTGGGATCAGAACCAGTTGTCATCACTATCAACACAATGGAATGCATCTTGAAATTAAAGGATGGAGCTCAGGTAAGAAATGTGATGAATACTTTTCTACCATTGAGAGGTTGATGAGAATAATAGCAACTATAGGTCATCGCTTTCTTTAAAGCCATCTGAAGAATCAGGCATGTGAAGTTGCGGTCCCTGTTATTTTCTGAGAGGCTAATACTGTTGTTCTCATCATGGCTACCATCTTCTCTTATGCATATTTTTAATTCTTTATTAGCTGTGTTCTTGCTGATGTAAAAGCGTCTTAATAGTGCTCTGCCAGAACTTTCCTATGACGAGATGAGGAATGGATTTAAGGAGCAATATAGCATCCTATGTGCTTCCAGCTTCTGCCTCCCAAGAGACAGTGCTGGTTGCTTGAGACAGCTGCGTGTGATACCACTGAGCATTGGGCACTTCTCAAGATGTGTTTATTATTGAAGGAGGGCTTTAAAGATCCTGGAGTGTAATCCTCTTTTCCCTTTGGAAGTTATAGCACTTGCTTGAGTGTAGTTGGAAGACTGCTTACATGTAAGGGTCTCAAAGGGCTTTTTGTTTAGCTGCTTGCAATAATTAATCCATTATACCATTTCACAGGCTCAGGAAAGATTTCTTTCTGACACAGTGAAGCTGAAATATGCAGTGACTCAGTCTTGTTGTAAGTCTAACTCAGCTACCAAAAAGTACTTGGGTATGTTAATGTTGAACCAGGTTTCTTTAGTCAGCGTGGTGCTTTATAAAGGCTTTGTGGTGGTGTGTGGTTTTTTTTTTTTTTTTTTTTTTTTTTTTTTTTTTTTTTTTTTTTTTTCTTTTTTTTTTTTTTTTTTTTTTTTTTTTTTTAAGCCTTGTTCACATTTTAATTTCAACATAGAGTCCTTCGGTTATATTAAGGATCATGCAGAGAAAATTGCAATTTGTGCAAAGCTCTCAAGTGGCTGGTAGGGTGCTTGATGAGTACATCAATAATTAGATATAAGGCAGCAACAACAATGGAAAACACTTTTCCATTACATTTGATAATTCTTGTAATATTCTTTTATAGTTTCAGAGCTAAAAGGCTTTTGTTGCTGGAGTAGAATCTCTAGTCCTAGGTATGCCATCCACACAGCATATGCTTGTGTTCTGTAGTTGCACTTTATCTATGTGCATGTGCACATAGACACGTGTACACACACCAACAGCCAAATGCTAAGTACTTTTCCAATGTTAAGGTAAGATTTCGAGGCCAGATGTTCCATGAGAAATGTGTTTTAGAAGCAGCAAACTACAACTAATTACAGAAGTTGCAGAAAAAGATATCTAGCCCATGACTTTGTGCAACTCAGAACTAATATTTGCTATCGGACCATGCAGATGGCTACTGCTGGAATGATCAGATTTCCTGCTTGCATGGTATTTGAAACTTAAATTTTGTGGTGCATACAGCAAAGGGTCAAGTGTCACGAATGTAAAGCACTCTCAAAACAAGTATTTGTTACAGATGTTTAAGATTCAGAGGCAAGAAAAGATTTTTGAAAATTGCAACTGACATTTGAACAAATTATTCAGTGGTATGTACACTCAGGAGGGTAAAATTTGGACCTGTGCCATAGAGGGATTATCTTTGACTAACAAGAATGTAAATGAAAGCACTTTTATGCTGTTTTCTGAGGATATAGTTTAAAAAGTTGACAGCTTGAATTTTATTTCTTAAATTACTATTTGAAAGTGTTTTATAAAAGAAAATGTTTTGACAAATTCTTGTGTTCTAACTTCCAGTGTGACAGTGTACTTGGGTAAAACCAGTTGTCATAAAAAATCTTTGTAATAAGTGAATTAAAAAAAAACAACTGAATGAAATGGAATATTTCTGTGGAAAATTGTAGTAAAATGAACTTTCAGTGAATTTAGCTGTAACTGGAACTGTTCTGCCAAGAACTTCATACCAGCGAAGAACATAGTTAACAAGAAAGCTTAGTTTACTTCCCAAAAATTTATTGGCTTGATCCTGCATTTCCTTCCTCAGATGAAACCTCTAATGAGCACATGCATAACTTTACCTGAGGAAAAAATAGAGTTTCTGACCTCAACTTAGTGTGGTGTGTATTCCTTGGAAAGGGGCTATTTCAAAGAATGTTTGTATTTTTAAGATGTATGGGGATTAAAATATATGGCATGGTTTGAAGCTATGGTCCAGTGGACCCTACAGTTTTCTGTGAGCAAAAAAACCTTTTTCCTCTGTATGTTTTTTCAAGAGTGTCAGCCCCTTGGGAATGCTTTTGTAAATATGTGCTTTATTCTGATGCTGTGTCACTGTTAGTTGAGTGTTACATTGGTTGTTGTTGTTAATGCTATTGCTGCATCTCCTCAGCTGAGATAAGTTTGGAGTAGACAGTAATGTCAACTTCTAGTTTCATGCTGATATTCTCCTTTTCTAAGCAGAAGTGTTGAATAAGTGGTAAGTTCACCCAGTGATATACAAAATCCACAGTGTAAAATTAGTGGTATTTTTAGTGAATTGTGAAGTCTGAGAATTTTGAAGGTCATTGCTCTTCCCCTTTATCCTGTGCTTTTTCTCTACAGGTGATACTACCACTTCTAAAGACAGACTGTTAAATAAATATGCCTACTTTATAAGAAAATGAAACTTAAGTGCATCAGGAACAGAACTTTGCAGTGATTAGAGTGGTGTTCTATTGAATAAGCTTTGTATATGCTGTTTTGGTTATGAATTTGGTTTAATGCCATTAATTGAAGTAGAAATTGGGTGCGAGACATTTTGCATTGCTTTTTGATGTCTGTCAGCTTAATGCAGCTGTGTCTGTTTTCTTGCTCCTGAATGTCATCTTCTGCAACACTGAGTTTTAATTAAAGTATGATCATTTGTAATGTTTTCAAATTCATGAAATATGTTGGTAAGTACGATGTGAAATGTGTTCTTACACACTTAAATGGGATTCTGAAGCTTGCTTGACTTGTATTTGTGGTAATAGAATCCCATGAAATTGTTCTTCATGAAAGTTGTGTATTGTTTTAGCGGGTGGGTAAAGTTCCAGTACTGTATTCTTCTTATTACTTATCTCAACATATAAAATCTCAGGATTTTTATCTAGAATTGAAATCCCCTTGCTAAACCTCTGTTAGTGCTGTTTTTCACCCTAGAGTTTTTTTCCTTGTCTTGTTCTGTTGTACCCTTCTTAAATTTTTCTTTTCTACACAATCTTTTTTATTCTTATTTTATTTTTAAAGGCTATTTGAAATTCTTTGCTCATTTCTCC
>VXBL01009720.1:171758-261733 GCA_013400195.1 Aramus guarauna
TTTTTTTTTTTGAAGTAGCTGTGCTGCTAGGGAGTTGAAGGGATTACATGTAGCAGACCAGCATCTTAGTAAGGAAATGGATGGCATGGTAAGTAAAATATTAGAGCTACTGCAGTGATGATCACTGTAACTGGTGTTTTAGAACTTTGGAGCATGTTGTAGGTTTCAAAGTTGGGGTGGGGTGGGTTTGAATATGAACACACTAGAATTACTTTTAGTGTAGCTTAATGTGGTATACTTCTTAAAACAAACAAACAAAACCCCCACAAAAAAAACCCCCACAAAACAAACCCAAAAAACCACACCAACTCAAAACCAAAGTCAACAGGTTAGTAGATAGAAAAAACATGGAAAATAAGGGGGTGATTGGTGACAGCCAACATGGCTTCCCTAAGGGCAAATTGTGCCTGACAAAGTTGGTGGCCTTCTACGACAGGGTTACAGCATTAGTTATTAGCATTATTTTGAATAGTGAGTGATGTTGTCTACCTGGACTTATGTAAAGCATTTGATACTGTCCCACATGACATCCTTGTGTGACGAGTGGTGTTCCTCAGGGGTCGGTATTGGGACTGGTGCTGTTTAACATTTTTGTTGGTGACATGGACAGCGGGATCAAGTGCACTTTCTGCAAGTTTGCTGGCGACACCAAGGTGTGTAATGTGGTCAACGTGCTGGAGGGAAGGGATGCCATCCAGAAGAACCTTGACAGGCTTGAGAGGTGGGCCCATGGGAACCGCATGAAGTTCAACAAGGCCAAGTGCAAGGTCCTGCACATGGGTCAGGGCAATCCCAAGCACAACCACAGGCTGGGCAGAGAATGGATTGAGAATAGCCCTGAGGAGAAGGGCTTGAGCATGTTGGTGGACGAGAAGCTCAACATGACCCAGCAATGTGAGCTTGCAGCCTGGAAAGCCAACCATATCCTAGGCTGCATCAAAAGAGGCATGACCAGCAGGTCAAGGGAGGTGATTGTCCCCCTCTACTCTGGTTTCATGAGACCCTACCTGGAGTACTGCGTCCAGCTCTGGGGTCCCCAGCACAGGAAAGACATGGACCTGTTGGATTGAGTCCAGAAGAGGGCCACGAGGATGATCAGAGGGCTGGAGCCCCTCTGCTATGAAGACAGGCTGAGAGAGTTGGGGTTGTTCAGCCTGGAGAAGAGAAGGCTCTGGGGAGACCTTAGAGCAGCCTTCCAGTACCTACAGGAGGCCTACAGTAAAGCTGGAGAAGGACTGTTTACAAGGGCATGGAGGGATAGGACAAGGGGGAATTGCCTTAAGATGAAGGAGGGGAGATTTGGGTTAGATAGAAGGAAGAAATCCTTTACTATGGGGGTGATGAGGCACTGGGAGAGGTTGCCCAGAGAAGCTGTGGCTGCCCCCTCCCTAGAAGTGTTCAAGGCCAGGTTGGATGGGGCTTTGGGCAGCCTGGTCTAGTGGAGGGTGTCCCCCTGCCATGGAATTGGACGATCTTTGAGGTCCCTTCCAACCAAACCTATTCTATGAACTTGGGAGTTGCTTCAGAGTGACCGTTTTGAATACAACGACGCATGCTTCTGAGCTTATTAACCTCTCTGTGGTACTGCCTGTCACCTACAGATGTGTACAAGTATATCACGTGAAAATTAGAAGGGAAAATAGCACATCTTGCCAGAAACTTTTGTATTAATATATAATGATTTTTGGAAATGTTTAAGTATCCTGAGTGTCAGCACTTAAAAACATAATACAAATGCTGTATACAACAGCTCATCTATTTGAGGAACTGCGCTGTGGGATAGTCCTGGGCAGGTAACTAACCAAATCAGTCCCTGCCAGTGGACCTGTTCCTCCTTGCCACAGTCCCTTTCCTTCCTTATGGTGTGGACTAAGGCATTCAGAGGGCAGAAGCTAACTTGTACGTCACTGATGAATCTGAATTTCAAATTTAAGGCCAAGTTACTTTTGCTGTTACACAGCTCAGGATTCAAACCTGCACCAGCTGCTTTCAGAACAAGGTTGTTGCAGCATATGTCTTCACTGTTGATGGTGATGCACCAGCTAGAAAAGGTTGTTTGGTTTCTCTTTTGCTATGGTTAATTTGGTGAATTAGTGTTTGGTGGTGATGTCATGGTATGTATTCTTGAATTTTGGAATGGAACCCCACTTGCACAGGAACAGAGACAAAGAGTGATTGCTGCAATGCTATTGCTGCAGAATCACATTTCAGAGCAGACCTTTAGTTTTTTTCAAGTTTATAGGGAAAAAGCCCCCACCATTAATGGTCTTTTTGATACACTAGATTACTGAAAGTAGAAACCAACAAAAGTATGTATTTATTTTAATTCCACAGGTGGGCAAGTAGATGTAAGAGTTGAAACTCAATACTACAACCTCACTGATTTGTATTCCAGGAAATAGGTTTACTAAGTCAAATGCAAATACTAACATGTTAAAGTGGTATATTTCGCTATAAAGTACAGAGAAACTGTTCTACTGTGTAAATACAGGTGTATAAAGTGGAAAGTGTAATCCTTGTACCTTTACTGATTTTTACTTAACTTCTTTCCTGACCTATTTACAGCAAGGAAATACAATGCCAATAGTCAGTGTCTTTGTTCCAAAGTATAGGGTGAAAGGATTTATATATAATCTTTGGCATAATTCCTAGAAGTCTAGGGTTGAATTCTGATTCAGCTTTCCCTGGCGTAGGTCTGGAATACCTCAGTTGATTTACTTTGGAGTAATTCCAGATTTGTCCCAATCCAGCTGACATCAAGTCAGGACCCTACAATCCAGCTTTGTTTCATGTAGTTGGGTGAAGAGTTTGGATTGGTATGGTTTAACAGGGAATGAGGTGAGGTAATGCATTTAAAAATATTTCCTTGGAGAGGAAGTAGCTTTTCCTTGTTTGTTGATAGATTAAAGCATAATTAAATTTGTTGGAATGTATTTTAGCTCCTCATTATATCAAAACCTACTATTTCAGAAGGGCCATGATTACAGATTTTGTAGTGGAAAAAACCTGTAATTTATTCACCTTTGGTAAAAGCATCTTAAAATTCCAAAAGACAAAATACTCTTAATTTTTTCAAGTACAAAGTGTACTCTGAAATTATAGCTCGTTCCTTTTGGAAAGAGTGGTATTTTCTCTGAAAGGGTGTGATTCAGTTATAATTCGTTAGATACAGTTATTGAACTTAAGCAGAAAAATTCCCTTTTATACACCTATTGCTTGTGACTTACCTTACAATACCTGTACTTAGAGTAGTTCCTACTAAACAATTTTGATGCACAGCTGATGAAGATTATATCTTATTTTGAACACTTATGGGCAATAATAAACTCTATCCCAGTGAGCTGCACTTTTTTCCAAAAGAATGGGGAAATGTTCAGGTTTAACTGTGCATTTTCTTTTCTAAGGAAAAATCACTGTCTTACCACTTTACATGCCGGAGAACCTCATGGAAACTGTACTGTGCTGCTGGCAATAGCTGGGACCATCCACTTGTTGCAGTCATCTTCTTGGTTTAACTCCCAACTGTTAAATAAACATGAACTTTAACTGTAAATATTTATTTCTTTGCCTCTGGGGAAAATAGAACAAAGTTGATCCTTCTGTTGAGAAATATGAAAATCTTTTCTTTTTTTTTCTTCCTCTCCTTTCTGTCATACTTGTTTAGTGGTTCTGCCTCTGACTTGCTAAGAAACCACATCCTGAGGCCATCACCTTGACTTACTGAGGATCCTCACTTGGTTTCCTTTACCCAGGCATCCATTAGGTTTGGATTAGTTGGTGTCTAGCAGGGTTGTTGGTCAAAACACAAAGGCTAAAGAGCCGAGAATGCTCTAAGGTGTTACCCGTCATTTTAAATGTAAGTCTTTATGCATTGAACTAATTGGAGGATGAAGAACACAAAACTGCTTTACCCATTTTTATTTTATATGTATGAATCATTCTTCTGGAAGATGTTGTCATTTAAAGCGCTGTATTGATTTGTAAGTATTTTCAGTTAAAGCTGAAAATATATTTTGGTTTCATTAGATAGTAAAGTGCCTCTTTTTTATTTTTTCTTTTTTTTTTTTCTTTTCCCTGTTAGCCTGTCAGCATTATTCAACACTTCAGGTTAGCGTAGGATTCTCTGAAATGAGCTAGCAGCTGCAGCAGTAATGTGTAATTACTTAGAATTAGGCCCAAAGCTCATTATTTTGGAATCACATTGATGAAAAGTAGCCCCTAATCAAAATAATGTGGTTTGCTGTGCCGTTCTGTGAGCTGAGGGATCTCCTGATCAATGCAATCGATGCTGCCCCACAGTCTGCTGTAGGGAGCAGTTGTGTTCCAGCCCTTTGTGTGGGCAGATTACTCTTAGGTTTGTTTTTTATTCCCAGTGGCAGAAGTGTGTGTCATATTTCATGGCTTCTGGGACCCTTTCTGTAGGTGAATGTCATCTGGACTGTGCTGTGTGTGTGTAGTTCTGCTACCTTCTGGAAGCCACTACCTTCCTGCATCTCTGCTGGATTCCAGGTGCTGAAGCTTTCTGCCCTGCCGTTTTTCCCCAGCAGGGCCTGATGAAGACCTGGAAGAGGGCGGACAAGAGTGTGCTGCTGACTCCATACAACTCATTCAGCCTGTTCCTGTCAGTCCCCTTTCTCATATGTTCCTCAGATGTGGACAGTGACAGGGTTGTGGGGTAAATGCATTGTTCTGGCAGTGGGAAGTGGCCATTTATCCTGGAAGCTCTTCAACCCTTTTCCCAGCGTGCATTTAAATACAGGCTCATTATACGATAGGGGAGAGGCTACAAGCCTCCTAGATAAAATGGTCGTGGGGAGCAGGCTGCCTGCTCCAGTGCAACCATCTGGTGTGCAGCTGAGGTTCTTAGGAGAGGAGGCCAAAGGGAGCAAGCGAGATGAATTGTCCTGCCATACTCCACATGGCCTGTGGGCTATAGGTTGCTCATCCTAGATATTTGCTTACAATCATGAAGAACATTAGTATTTTGCAGTAAAAATTTAGAAAAATACTTAACAGCATGAGAAAAATCTGCTCAAGCCACAATGAACTCTTCAGTTCTTTTTACCAGCCTTCCACAAGGAGGGAGCATCTGGTGGACAGAATAGATCAGAGTCCCGAGTGCATATGCTAGTGGTTTCATTGTCATCAACAGACATTACAATTTTGTTGATTTATTTTGTGCAATAAATAAAACTTCATTTCCTGCTTGGTTAAAGATGTTCTACTTTGCTTGACTTGTACAGCAATGAGCTATGGTTGTATCCATATAAAAATTGAAAGCAATTGGGTGGCATGAAGTTAACAGTGGACATCTTTTTTTTTTTTTTTAATCTACTTGTGCATATACAACCGTTCATCCACAATCCTCTAGTTGTTGATGATGCTAAATCTTCTGCAGTTAACTTTCCCTCCTCAGGACTGTTATCTAAGGGTGAAGATACTCTCATCTTTTCTTTGTTTATTACGTATCTAAGAGTATTCCACTCATAAACTACAGTGTTGTAAGCCACATTTATTGCCTATATACTAATTGTTTAAGCACTCCTGTCCTCAGTAAAGTAAAACCAAGTGAACTGTTGTTGGAAGAGTTGTTGGAAAAGCGGAGATTCATTTCTCTTAGTGTCCATATAACACAAACTAACTTGAAAAAAGAGCATGCTATTGCTGCTCAGTCATTTTACTTTTGGCATTTTTGATGAAAATATAATTTCTGCAGAATGATGTTTTCTTTCTAGTGAAATTCCAATATTTTTAGCCTTTTTTTCCCTCTTTTGTCTTTAAAAAAACCTCAACAAACCCAACCCCAAACCCAACAACAACCACCATACCAAGTTTGGAAGAACATAAAGCAGTATTTTCCTGCTTGTCAAAATAGGACCCTCACATTTTTGGGACTGCTCAGTATTGAGTTGTATCTAATTAAACTGCTTCTCTGTTGTGTGTGACTTGTAGCTCAGATGCCTGGTTCCCCATTCTGGACTATGCTTCTGACTGTGTTTCCTAGGAAGCATTGCTTTCTTCTTTTTTTCACTGAAGTGCTTAATAAGATCCATGAGTCCTGGGGCTACAGGGCACCACCAGGGAGATGTTCTTTTGGAGGAGACAACTGGATGCACCCAGAACTGGTGTGTTTCGAGGCCATGTTTTACTTCAGGTGGATTTTTTTTTTATGTGTGTGAAAACAGTAGAATATTTTGATCAGACAAAATACCGTTGGGTTGCTTTCAGGAATCTTGGAAAACTTTATTTGAAACAGAAATAACAAAATACAGTTTTTCAGAAATCTGAAAGTAACCTTTGGTGTTTCCAATAAAATTATTTTTTTTTCCTACAAGTTTTTGTCTTGATCTAGTACTAAAAACAAGTGTCAAGGTAATGAGACCACAGGAGCCTGACTGCAGTAAATTAGCCAGCGTTTCAGCATCTGGTGAGGAATGGACTTGCTTCAGCATTGCCAGCTGATGAGCATTCATCTTCCCTCTGACCATGTTGGACCTGGCTAAAGGTTGATGAGTCTGGCCCACAAATTCTTAGTTTGGGATGCAGTTATATGATCCTGACTCTATTTGAGGGTAAACTGCAGATGATTTGAAACTCACACTTCATGTCTTTAGCTGTTCTTAAACCAGTCTGATGATTATACTAATACCAAGATCCTCTCCAATCCTTAGCACCAGTGGGACTGGTACAAGTCCTGTGAGTGTTGCTCATAGCAGATGATTCTCAGCTCTTGAAGTATTTTTTTTTATGGTCTGTTGACACTAGTATTGCATGGTTTCTGATTTAGTAGGTTTCTGACCTCTCATGAGCAGAGAACAATCTGATGTCCTCCTTTCTCATCTTTTGTGGAAAAGAACTGGGAGGCAGTTTGCTAGTTCTGGAACAAATGATGGGTAGTGCCACAAAGAGACAGAAAGCTGTGGGAATTGCTGCTTAGCAGTTCTGGGGAGATCCCCTGCTTGTGAGATACCACTGTAAGAGAAACATGAAGGAAGTGTGGTCTGGTGGGATTGAGCTTTTTATGAGTGGTGCTGCCCTTCCTCTTTAAACTTTGTCCTGCCCTGCTTGAAGTCAGTCAGAGAGCAGCACCACACATACATGTTCCTTTCCCCGCACTCCCTTGTGCCTCATCTCAAAATGAGCTTAATTTTTAAGTTATCTCTTTTTTCATCTCTTTCTCCCCCCCCCGCCCCCCGCCCCAGTGTTTCTGACTTTTGCTCATTTTTTTGATGACTGGCCTGTGAATTTTGCCTGTCTAGAATTTCTGGTGTAGGATATTCTACATTTTATGAATATGTAATATTCTTGGATATCTTCGCCCAATACAAAATCTTACTTTTGTATCTCTAATGTGTAATATGTTTCTGGTTTATACTATTATTTTTTCTTTTGAAGAAACAGATTTCTTAGATATGTGCAAAAGGCTTATGTATAATTTGTATAGGCACAAAGCAAGGACATACTTACATGTTCTCCCGTTTTCTGTGTTTATCCCTGCCTCTAGGGTGATGTGTAGTGCTTTCTTAAACGATTTCTAAAAGTAACCTTCTGAACACATTCAGGTCATAATAGCATAAAAGCTTCCTTTGTACATGATTTTTTTCATCCTTGAACACTGTTGCAATGAATTTAAATGTGGTATGACCCTGTCATCTGTGCTGGCTTGATATAGCTTCTTGCACAAATCAAAATCTTTTTGATATTTATTATATGTACTTCATTTAACATATTATAGAAAACTGATACATAATATGCATTTAAATATAAATTTAAATTACAATAACAATATAAAATGTGAACACTTTTCTACAGCACTGTCTGTTTTTGCTGTAGTCTAAGAATTGGAGAAAAAATTGATTAGCAGTAATGTATCTTGTGACTTGGTAGAAAGAAGGTTCACAGTATGGTTTTGAGTGTGTAGGGTTTTTTTTTTCCCTTTTCTTTTTGTTTTTCTTTCTTTTTTTGGTGAGGCTGCAGATAGTATGTTCCAGGGTGTTGTGAGTTACATCATCTGCTCAGTAAATCGTTTGTTTTGCTCCTGTGTAACAGCAGCTGTAACAAACTTCCTAGCAACATGTAAGTTGTTGGAAAAAGTCCCTGATAAAACTGTTAAGTTTATCGAACTTCAAAACTAGTCTCTAATACATGTACCTATTCCGAGACAATACTCACTGGGGCTCTATTATATTGAAAGTATCTGCCTGTTGGTGTTGGCTGTGTAGATAGCTGATTTTCTTTCTTGCTTGGGCCAAGCACTGGCTACGTAGGTTATGCAGAAGGCTTCTTGGTGTGGCAAGGTGTAGTGTTTAAGGTGCTGTAGGAGATCAGCTTGGGATCAGCAGTGTTGGTGCTTCACTGCCATTACGGTACCTGCTGAGAAGTCTTGCAAAGCCCCTGCCTCCCAAGGCCGGACATCCTGTCCATTGTTCTCCACAGCCCTTCCCTCATCTTGTGTGTGGCCCAGCAGGTTCCTCACTTGTCAAAACTCACGTGTAGTTCAGTAACTTTACCAGTCATTGCTGCAATGTGTATTGCTCTTAATTAATGCAGTGCTGAAACCAATAGTTCGGTTGTCCAAAGATTAATTTGAAAATATTTAGCCATTTTAATTTCCTACTTAGCAGCAGCATCCATACAAAATACCATGCGAGTAGCAGGTAGTTTCACGATTCTCTGGAGGGCATGATTTGCTACAGCTGTTTTTGCTGTACTCTTATTCAATAAAATGTTTTACTGAATATCTCATAACAAGCTGCTGTTACACAGTCATGGTGGTATTTTGTAATATACCAAAAATAATCCACCTGCATGGTTTTCAGCAAAAGGTTTAATGAATTGAGTCTTCCCCCACTGCTGGCCTCCTTCTACCTCCCCAGCATGAGTTGGAGAATGTCCCAAAATCTGCTTGAAAGGTAATAATGGAGCAAAGTAACTCGGAAACTCAGGCTCCTTCCATCTGAGAAACATAGCTCCTCCCTCCAGAAGGGGGGGGGAAACCAAACCAGACCCAAAAACCCCAACTTTGCTAGTTATGTAGAGTTAACAAACATGCCTTTCATTGCTTATCGAAAAGGTTTGAACATTCTAACTTTCTATCTTTAACTATATTGTCTTATATGGTCCTGTTTTACATCAGGAACAACTGGATGTATCTGATGTGTGGATTGGCACCTAGTTTCTGAACATTGTGCCATGGGATATTCAGATGGTTTAAAAGGTAGTCGTCTAAACAACTGTATATTAGTATGGGGAAAGACCTGTTTCCAATAACTTTTATAGATCTTGCAGTATTTAATATACATCTAATAATATCTGTGTATGTAACCGTCTCTGTATGATCAAAATCAATTATTGGACATACTTTTACATTCAGATGCCAAATTAAAATTTACTGTCAAAATGTGAGTGAGCTTTCTTTTTCCATTTAATAATGCTGGAACTAAGATTTACCACTCTGTGTAGTTCAACTTTAGTATTGCTGTGAGATGCTGATGGGAATTTTCTCATGCTAGTTGGTTTGGCTGTTGTTCAGAGAGCCATTTTCATAACTTCTTCCAAACTATTTTGGTAAACTTAGAGATATAACATATAATAAGCCATTTAGTAAATTTTAGTCCCTTTAAAATCTTGTAGATAGACAATCACACATTTGAGTTTTATATCGCAAAAGAGATATCTATGAAAGAGAATAAGGGCAATGTGTCTACTACTTTTTTTTTTTTTTTTTCCCCCTTCTTCTTGGATTAAGCTTAATGGGTTTTCCCTGATCTTTAGGGTTACAATGAATCAGGTTTCTTCCTTGGGCTAACATGGCATGCAAAAAATTAGTTTGATGCCTGAAAATTTTTCTTGGATAGACTTATGAAGGAATTTTTAGCCCTGGGAAATTGAATATCTCTGGTCTTGATACTGCACACTTGAAAGTACAAGAGAAAACTTCAGCTTTGGTGATTTAATGATTCTCCCTGATGTATATACTGCCACAGGTCTGGTGCTCTCCCAGAGACATGCTCTGGGCTAATGGCACTTGCAGCAGGGGAATAATGTGAGACTCTTGGGTGGAAGGCAGAAATAGAATACTTTCTACCTTTTCCCTCCTGACATTAGGAAGAGGAGGAGGATTTCGTGTTCAGGTCTTGTTACAGAGGTTGGGGCACTGTCATTGGACAGTTTTAATGGTAGTAAATATAGGAAAGGGCTTAACTGGACTAGTGGTCTGTGGCTGGTGTATACTTCTGTTATGAGGTATTTGGCAAAGTGAGCTATGTCATCTTTTGGTTGTATGAATATGGGTGGATGGATGGACTTAAGCATAATAGTGTGTATTAAGCCAAGTGGAACACTTGCACAGGAGCAGTGAGGAAGAGGATAAAGGGGGTGGGGACCAGAACAGAAGTGAGGAGTATGTTGGTGCTTCTTGAGTTCTCCGGGATGTGATGCGCACCATGTATTTCTGCATATTTGTTTCCTCAGCGCTTTGTGGAACATGCCCAACTCTTAGGCTGGATAAGCAGTCTTGTCATGTGTGGTGGGTTTGTTTTTAGTTAAATTCAACTGAAAAGCCCTGCTACTTTTCAGCTCTTGCTTTTCCGTTCCTGCAGCCTTCAGTCCTTTGTGCTGCTGCTAACAGCAGTTGCCGAAAATTCCTTTTGTGGGTCCTCAGTTTCTGGTGCTTCTGAAGACTCTTGAAATTGAGGTTAGAGTTGGTTAAAATATTTTTGCGAGCATTTAATCTTGTTTGGAAAACTTGCAACATACAGGTCTTATGCATAGGAGAAATGTTCCCATCATCTGTGGTCATTTGCGTTTTGGGATAGAACCCAAAGCTACTGCGAGGGGTTACTCTATTTTGTCGCTTTTTGCAGCACCCAGGAACTTGGTAACTCCCAGCCTTTTTCATGTGTGATTCTTCAGCAGCCTTGAAGTGCTTTCCTGCTTTTAAGAATTTATAAATAATCAAAGTGGTCACTGTCCATAAATGTCTTGATGCAACCTTTTGAAAAATCAGTGCTGTGAATCTTATTTAAATATGCCAATGAGAGGTAACAAATATGATTTCAACAGTGATTTATATTAATCAAAGCTCTCTGAAAGTGTAAAGCTAGTGTCTCAATATGTTGACTTTATCTTTAGTGCCTAATTACAATGCCAAGCTTTTATTCTAGAACAAATCCCAGTTGACCCTATCATGTAGAAACAAGAGAAGTGTGTTTAGAGTCTGCTGCTTCTCACATCATGCCTTTTAGGTTTTGTTCTGTTTGGAGTTTAAGTCCTCAGTCTGATAGCAGAAAAATGTAATATTCCAAAAATACATGTAAGTATTTTTGTTCTGATTAACCTAAAATGATGCAGTGGTGAGGATGGTTTGCATTTTAAAAGAAAAATCTAAGCCTCTGCTTGGTTTTCTAAACCAAGCATATTCTTATGTAATAAATAAATGTGGTTTTCATTGTATATTTCTAGCACTGTTGTTTTATAGACTAAAAAGTCTGTAATATCTATACATTTTAAAAACCTGATCAGCCAGGGAAATATTTCACATTGAAGTGTAAACCTGAGTGTGTGGGGGAAACAAACCAGGCAAAGATTTTTAATTTACAGGGGTAGTTATGAATAGTTATGGATATTTATTACAAATGTAGTAGACAAAAAATACTCTCCATGATCTGCAACATATACCACATGCAAAGTTTTTGATTAAATACAAAATATAACATTGTGAATACCATGGATGAATATCGCTTACTTTATACTTCTCACAGAAAACACTTTCATCCTCCGTTTTGCCAAGCCGAGTATAGGAACACAGATTACTCGTGGAAAATGTTGTGGTGTATTCAGGCCATCTGCATTTTTTCTCTTAAGTTTATTTTGAGACTGTATCTAGGGGAAACACTGCGTAATATGATTTTTGTCCGTGCAGATATGTATGGGACCCTTTTGTTTGTGGCTGTGGTTGTAAAATAATGTCTTAATAGATGATATTAGATATCTGACACTTTAAGCAAAAGTGTATAAATACATAGTATATGTATCCGTATGCAAACTTATATGTAAATACATATCAATTTAGATATAAGTATATTCAGATACACTGTGTGTATATTCATCTGTTTTTGTATACTAAACTGATGAACATTGCCAAAATACCTTCATGAAGTAATCTTTCTTGGGAAGTAATTAAAGACTGTAACATGGAACACTTGCAGATAGGAGCAGAGGGTATGCGATGGGCAAGTGTGCACATAATGTGGTTGTAATGCAGGCATAAAAGAAGAGCAGAGGTGGAAGCATGCTTGGTTTTTGAGGTCTTATGTGTAACATGTTAATGTTTACTTGGAAATGACTTTTTAGTAAGATGCATCTGTATATCTAGAAGTATTAATAGCTTAAATTTGTAGATAAGTTTGACATTTGTGATGTAAAAATTGATAAGGAATTTAGATGATAGCATTGTGACTAGTGCTGTTTTTGTCTTCTTTGAAAATCATAAAAAAATATATACAACTGATAACTTTCCAATGTTCTGTGTCATAATTTGGTGCGAAGTTTTGGCTTCATAATATGGGCACTCTTTGTTCTTAATCTATGTTATTATTACTTTATTTTTTAAAGAGCTACTAAAAGTCACAGGTTACCTATCTCCAGTATCACATCTGTTGCAGTTTCACTGCAATGGTTAAAAAACAACTCTTTAATTGTATTTTAAATTAACTTTTATATTTCTTTTTCTATTTAAACTATGTTTGCTCATCCTGATGCTTGTAGAGTATGGAGTAGTTAAAAAGAAAAAAAAAAAAAAGTACAGACTGCATGTGGATAGAAAAAGCCTGTTCATCACTTGGCACAAATGCTTACCTACATGTAAGTGTGCCTGTGTGCTCCCACAGAGGAAGCAGGATTATGATGAAGTTCTAACTGCCGGATCATTTTGCTAAAAACATATAGAAAATCACAATGCAGGAAATGCAGTTCAGTATATTTAAAACGATGGCTATTTGGATATCATTGTGTGGCTATGTTAAGAGACTCACATCAGTATGATGCACTGCCATAATCACGTCCTGTGGTAACGTTCTTGATATGTAGTGTGTTGTCCCTTGTGTGACAGCTTAGAAACTGATTTTGAGGCTCACATAGACATAAAAGGGCTATTTGAGCACTATACACTTCAGTATTCATTCAGTATGAAGTGGAGGTGTGTGGTTGTTTGCATCATGGCTTCTTGCCCAGGAAATTTGGAAATAATGATGTGCCAGCCCACTAGCTATATGAAACTTAGATGTGTTTTTTTTCTTATCAAGTATAAAACAAATACTTAATCTGTTTGTGCAGTGAATCACAAACTTGTGTTTCTCCCCCAACAGTAAATGTTGAGAAAGAGCAGCTCTTAGAATCAGTTAACTATGCTTATTCAAGACTTCAGAAAAAAAGATTGCTCAAACTGACAGGTTTTAGAGCTTTATATTTCCAGAGCAGTTTAACAATACATATCTATCCCTACTTTATGTTGAACAAACATAGTTTTTAAAAATTTGTTTATTTATTTTAATGGTATATAGGAGTCATTCAAAAGTGATAGTTGCAGTGTCCAACTTTGTAGGCACAAGCATGATATAGCTCAACCTAGTCTGAGAGATGTGGGGTAAATATTTGGTCCACAGGCTTTTTGAGGAGGAAGGAGGGGAAAGACAGTAGTGAGAACACCTGTCTGGAAAGAATAGGTGGGCAGTGGATTCAGGAGTGGATGGACTATGGTCCGTGCCACAGGAGGGTGCTAAAGCATGAACCTGAAATGGTGATTGCCATGGGTGGACAATCCTGGATTGTCTTAGTCCTGAAGTTACTGGTATTACCTAAAATTCAGATCAAGACTTTTTTTGTCAAGTGAGAGATTTGCCTGCTGAATAATGGAATTATCTGTTGCATCTGCTCTTCAGGACTGCAGATAAAAAGCATTAGTCAGGGAAAACTCTCTTTTCATTTGGCATGAATGCAGTTGCACTTAAATGAATTTATGTTATTGTCAGTAGTATGCTTTAAGTTAGCTTTTGAAGAAGCTAACACTATCCACCATCCCAACAAATATATACCATATAAAATGATAAATGTTAGAGAAACCTGAATGACTTCATGACTTAATGGTGTGTTACCTGTGATTACTCATGTCAAACTTATAGACCAGGTTTCTTAATATAAATAAATAGATAAAAACCTGATGAATTATAGATTTAAGAGAATATTTTTGTGAGTTTAGCTTTAAATATATTCCTTGGCCTATGTTATTCTGTAGTTTTGTTACAGATGATGTTCCATGTTTTAATCTGAAACAAGATACATTATTTTCTTCTTCCACACTAAATCCTCCCTCAGCTTTCCTGCTTGGCATTATATGAGATTGGAGGATGTTTCCAGGCTTTTAACTTTCCCACATACATATTTTTTCCCCAAGTTCTTTTGAATCTTATTTTTCCATCCTGTTGTCCAATTTTTAATCTCTCTCTTTTGCATGTGGCTGGAGCACACAGTTGAGCTCTAAACAGGTAACGGTCCTGTCCCCCCCCCCAGCTCCTTTCAGGATATTGGTATGTTTTGTTCCCTGGGGTACTCCATTTCTTGCTGACACTCACTTTCCTCTCTCATTTTAAACCTGTACTCATTCTTTCGTTGCAAATTAGACCAGGGATAAAAGGAACATTATTTTCCATTCAAAATCATTGACACAGATTTGGGAGAAGGGTTTTTTTTCTCTTATTTTTATATTTAAAAAAAAAAATCCCTTCTGCTTAGCTTGTACCAAGGAAAGTATATCATTTGAAGAATTTTGAATGTAAGGAAGGAAGTGGCACGCACATGGCATTTGCTAGAAAGAATAATAAATGTTGGATCCTGATAAAAAGTCCCTATTGCCTCGGAGGAGGCACATGTGATTTTAAACTAACCAATGTGATAAAAATATACATGTTATATAATTACAGAGGTCTTCTGTAAAACTTTGCCACGGTTATAATGTAGTGTTGACAGCTGCACTTCTCTTAATATATAACATTCTGGTGGATTTGTGTGACAGATCGCTGACTATTTTAGAAGATAAATTATTGTTTGTTTAGCTTTAAGGTAACGTTTCAAAAGCTTTCTTACTTAAAAAGCAGTGCATTATAAATAGTAATACATTCCTTGAAATGGTGTACACATCACAGACTGACAACTGCAAAAGAAATGACTGATTATAAGTAAAAACTTCTTAATGTATGTGTTCCGAATAAGTTACACCTATATGTACTTTTTTACATTGATTAACCAGGAAGTTTTTGCAGCCATTCAGGCAGCTTTGTAGTTTAGTCCATTAGTTTTGTTAACCAAGGTTATTTAGTTAAGATGTAATTGATGAAATACATTGATGAAAATCTGTTCTTCCCCATAGCGGTATCTGAAGTTAACTAAAAAAGAAAGAAGAAAAATAAAGTACAAAAAGTGAGGTACAAATATGGTAGGGCTCTTAATGAGTAATTGAAAGTTTTAAGTATAAGCATTTTGACAAAATTATTGTCTTGTTATTATGGAAGTTTTGCTTGAGATGACTAAATAGCTGGAGATAACTGGAACCTTCCACTCACTTGGCTTCTGTGTTTAGAATTTGGTCAGCTGAGAAGTTAGAAAACTATCTAAATTAGGAAAAATAACATTTCAGCTAGGCATATGAAAGTCTCTAAAATTCAACATACAATTATACTCACCCAATAGATTTTAATTTGTTAAAGCTATTTAAATATCATTCATACATAGCAATACATGTATGTGCATAGAATGCAGAAAAAGTATACTGCATGAGAATAACTATTGGAAATAAAGATGGAAATGAAATTTTGTCTTAACATAGCACTAAAAAGCCATTAGTATTATTTTTGTGACGATTGTGCTTAGTTCTTGAAAAGGGGAAATTTTTTTTTAGTGTCACGTCAATGTTCTGATCTCTTGTAGATTGTGTTGTATTCTGAGATCTTACTTTTTCTTTAATGAAATTCCCTATGCTTTTCCATTTGCAAAAGGCAGTGAAAACTGTATAGAGTTTCAGTATTTCTGTGTCCATGGCTGAGAAATCTCATTCCTACTTGAACCTCCCTGCACTGGCAAAAAAAATCCGGAAAAGTACCATTCCCAGCTGCAGAAGAATTCCCCTGGTGCATGTTCTGTGGAGAATAGCCACAAGCTCAAATTTGGCTTAAACTCATCTCAAACAGTAACTGAGGAAGAAAGGACTGCTAGGCTAAAATCTATGAACCCCAATGCATTTCAGTTGTGTTGGGTTTTAAGCTTGGTATCTTAAGGAAACCAGACATGCATGGTTTTGTCTTTCAGACTTCTCTTCCTTTTCTTTTGCACTACTCCATTAAATTTTGAACGTATTGACTAGTTTCAAAAATTTTGATGTAGAATTAGTCACTTTTAAGGATAATAACCTATAAATATGTGAAAATCATTGGCACCTGGGGAGACCTTAATGGGTATACTCCTCCTTCTGCCATTGGCATGTATAATCCACTGCCATTTCATTACCTCCTTTTATCTCTTTTCACCCCCAGCAGCTGCCAGAAGCCAAAGATGCCCAAATGATGCTCAGCAATGAAAATGACTCTTGGGATAGCAAGTTCTCCAGGCAAAGCTTTGTGTCTCAGGCCTTCCTCTGTCATGTGTCAGAGGTTTGTCCTGAGGTTAGAAATTTGAGAGCTGGGGATTACTCAACTTGCTGGGGCCCTGCTGTAGGTATGCTGCTCAATAGTCTGTGGGATTAGCAGAAAACTTGGTCTGGACAGTATTATACCTTCCTCTGAAGGAAGTGGGTAGCAAGGTTATGTTGTAATAAAAAATATTACTACATCCTTGGCAGGTGCTTGGTGGAGGGAATTCTTGCACATGGGGTCTGGCTTTCTAATAAACTGCCATAGGAAACGTGTTAGGGGAAAGTACTCCCTAAAGAAAGTGTGACATGGAGCTGCAACTATAGCCTGCTAGGACAGTGGGGGAAACAAGTACCCTTAATAATCTGCCACCACAAAGCAAAGTGATGTCTTGGTGAAGAGTCTGGGGCCAGTTGAAATAGGGTTGGAGACTAGTGCTAGCCCTCTAGCAGGCGGAACAGATTACAATAGGAAGAGTGACATGGATGGGCCAAGTTTTTGCTAATGGTTCACAGATGTTGTTTAGTGAATCAGTGATGTGGTCAAGCCATGTTCACAGTGGGGTTTCGATCTTCCTGTTGTGCTCAGGACAACATAATAAATGCTAGAGAAGTGCTCAGCTATTCTTAATTAATATTTGAGGGGACCTGTAACAAGGATGAGTGTCAGTCTTTGGTACAGTGTCTTCCAAAATAGTGCATAAAAAAATGTAAACTGGCTTAAATACCATTACTCTACACAGAAGAAAGGCAGAGGTGTAAGAAAAAAGTTTGTTATGGTGCTGACCAGTTCACTGGACCTGTCTGTGGATGAGGTGGTTCTGTAACAGCCCCTACTTATGTATTGGGCTGGATAACAGCACAACAGGCAAACTGTCCTGGAGTTTCCAGCTCTGGAAAGAACTGCTTCAATGTGAAATATATATGTTGTTTTATTAAAACTTAATTTTCAAGAGAAAGTGGTTTTTTTTAGTAGGTATCAATTCTTCTAACACTCTTTAATTTTATTAGATTTGATTGTTTCCAAACACAGGTTGGAAAAGAGAATAAAAATGTTGTAGGTCACTTTTCGTCTCTTGTCTTCTCATGTTTGCAGTGTGTTCTCCTGAGTGTGTTTCCTGTCAATCTTTCCTCCCAGTCCTTCAGAATAAACTGTTTCAGCCACTCTTCCTTCTTGTTTCCAGGCACAGAAAATGTGGGGCAGAAGGACACTTTTTAGCCACATTCATCCTATATGAAGGATGCCCCACATCGTCAATTTTGCCAAGGGAGCTCGCCTAGCACTAGTTTTTCTGCTATGTCTCTCCTCCTGACTCCTTTCCTTTCAGACCACCCTGGTGTGAGAATTACTGAGTTAGAGTTCTGTGCACTGTGACTTTTGTGGAACAAACATTTAGGAATTGCCTTTTTTTCATCCCTTCCATCTTTCCTTATGTAATAATACCAAATCTTGAGTATAGCTACCAGTTGCTGCTGTGATATTTTTTTACTGTTTGTTGTTTTCCTCTCTGTAGCTTTGAGAGCTCTAGTCATGGATCAGGACTCTACTGTGCTAGGTATTAAACACAGAATAATGTTCCAGAATTAAGATGCCCCCACCCATATGCCCCAAAACCAAAGCACTGGGCAAACTTCCTGTAACGTGAGGAACAGTGAAATCTTTAAAAAGCTAGGAGAAATTGCAGAAAAGACATTTTTAGATGTTTATTTCTATTAAAAAGCACTTACATCATGGTAGGTGGCCTCATAATTTTTAAAAAAATACAATAAATGTATCAAACTTTACTAGATGATCTGCTAACAGTTTATAATATAAACCTTATTTCCAAAATAGAAAAAAGTACTTGTATAACTTGCTTCCATCAAAAAGGCCTGCAGACTCATTTTATTTGTCACTGTCTTGGGTGCTGAGAAATTAGGGTATATTTCTGAGGAGCACTTAGTGAGAATAGCTTGTTTTATTTATCTTTGTGGCCTTATCACCGTAGGCTTTCAGACTCTGACAGTTCCCTTTCTTGTAAACAAAGAGAAGTTCCTCTCAAAAACCTCGGATAATCAGCTAATTAAAACAGTAGCAACATCACAGGGAGATGTTACTGCCCAGAAATCAATAGGCTGACAGCACACATTCTGCAGTGTCAGAGCAACAGACTTCCTACGAGCTTCTTGGCTTTCAGCTGAGGCTGCTGTGGCAGTGTCTTAGCCTGTCCACAGCTTTCACCTGGATTTTTAACTTGTACCTCTCTTTCAGAGCACATTGTTTTATGCTAATATAGAAATAACAAAACATGGCTTATGGTGACAGACTGAGAGATGGATGTCTCTGATCTAGTACAGGTCTCTTAGTGTGCCTTGCTGGTCACTGTTTCTACTTGTTTCTCTGAATCTGATGCAACAAGAGGCAAATGCAGGCTAATGCCTTATTAAATTATTTCTTGATTGCTTCAATGTTATTCTTAACCAGGTTACCCTTGTTTATTCTCCACACACATTGAGGTGCTTTGCCACTGCACCTCTGCTCCAAATTCCTTGGTATTTCTCTTTCAAAGGCTGGTACATACTTTAAAGAGTTGATTTTTGGCATGTTTCTACATGAAATGGTACTGTGAAAAAAAAAAAGTAGAAAAATAAAGACCTTGCGTCATGTTCTTATCTGCCTTGGAGAAAGACAGAGCTTAATCTCTGAGTACTCACTCTGAGGTATGTGATTTGCTAGGTTGAAAATATTTAAAATTGAGTTTTGTAACAGTGAAAGAAAATGAACTGTCTTGAATAGACTTTTGAAAGTACCATAAGTGTATATGTTTAAGCTATATATAATTTCCGTACATAATACAGAACTCCTTAATTAATCTACAAATGGTAATCCAGTTTGACTTAGCCGAATCTTCAGTATTTTATACTGTTATCATTTGTAAATTTATATAATTTTAAAGTTAATGTGCATTAGACTATTAACTCTCACCTTCCAGAACATTTACAGATGTCATGTTAAATTCACTGATTTTTCTCAGTTTCAGTGCTGTTATGCTTCTAGTTTGCTGTTTGTTAGAAAAATAATAATAAATTTTTTGTTTCTGTATTTCAGTTTGTTGTTAATTTTTAGTAAAATATTCTTTGCAGGATAATTGTGCAATGAAATCACTGAGCCTGTGTTAAAATTGATGACTTGTTTGTAAGTAATGCTTGACCTTAACTAGCTAGCAGAAGTGTTGTTGCAAGATTAGACAAAAGTGTAGTATAAATTAATTTGTCTATTTGTGTATGTATATGATGGGTACTGAGAATTACATAGCAGTGGAACATAATCGGATATCTTTTTGAAAGCAAGATCTTGATAGTGTTTACCATTTTAATGAAACTTGTAGTGTATTTTTAAGATAATATTTTTAAAAACCTGTATTACTTTTTGGTTTATTTTTTGCATGGAGGGGAAACATAGAGCAATTTGGGCTAATCTCTGGAGATGATCTACTCCAACCTCATGCCCAAAGAAAGTCCAATTAGAGCAGCTTGCTCCAGGACTGGGCCAGCCAAGTGCTGAGTAGTTCCAAGGAGTGAGACTCCACCACTTCCCTGGGCAACGCAGCCTGTTCCGATACTTGGTCACCCTCCTAGTGAAAAAGCTTTCCCATAGTCCTGTTTGGAATTGCCTGTGCTTCAGATTTGTCAGAGGTGTACTGTGAGAGTATGATTGGCAATGGACACAGAGTCTGGCTCCCTCTTCTCTGTACCCTCCCAGTAGGTAGCTGTAGACAGCAGTAGGATCTCCGTTCTCCAGACTGAACCACCCCAGTTGTCTTAATCTCCCCTGAGGGAGAGCTTATGTGCTCCAGCCCCCTAATCATCATGGTGGTCCTTCATTGGATTTGATTCTGGTACGTCCATATCTGTCTTGTACTGGAGAGCCCTAGACAGGGTGCAGTATTCCACACAATGTCTCACAAGGGCCAAAGAGAGGGGAAGAATTGTGCCCCTGGCTTCACCCTTCCTAATACACCCCAGCACACAGTTGGCTGCCTTTGCTGACTCACTCTTGTGGTTTAACCCCAGCCAGTAACTAAGCACCACGCAGTTGCTCTCTTCCCTCTCAGTGGGATGGGATGGGGAATGGAAAAAAACAAACCCTCCAAAACAAATCTCATGAGATGAGATAAAGACAGTTTAATAGGATAACAAAGGAAGAGAATAATAATTACATATGTAGAACAAGTGGGGAAAAAAACCCCACCAAACCTGATGCCCAGTCTGTTTCCGAGCAGCCATCCCACCTCCCAGCTACGTTCCCCAGTTCCCAACAGAGCATGATGTTATATGGCAGGGAATATCCCTTTGGCCAGTCTGGGTCAGCTCCTCCTGGCTGTGCTCTCCCAGCTTCTTGAACCTGGCAGAGCTGAGAAGTCCTAGACTTAGTATAGACACTGCAAATATAGCAACAACTAAAAATGTCAGTGTGTTATCAACATTGTTCTCATCCTAAATCCAAAACACAGCACTATACCAGCTACTAGAAAGAAAATTAACTCTATCCCAGATGAAGCCTGGACAATATCCACCCCTTATTCCATATGATCTATGTCATGACCAGGTCCTCTACTTTCCAATACATTCCAATTAATCACTATCACTTTTCCTGTCTTCTGATATGTACACACAGATATCATTTCTTAGTCTATGGACCATCCCTCCAAAATGTCTGTTGAGTTCAGTTAGTCCGTGACTTTAGGGCTCCATCTGTCCTAACAGTCACTCGGGGAAGGAGGGTGTGTGGTGTCGGATAGTTGCATGCTGCGTCCAGAGCTTGTAGTTGATGTATCTGGCATGGTCCACGCTCACAGTCTGCAGGTTGAAGATGTCATTCTCAAGGCCACTGTTAGGCACTCGTTGCTGAAGCCAGTTCTGGTTTCATCACCTCTGCACCTTGCTTCATTAGTCTGGATGATTCTTACTGTAATACTGTTGTTATGGCATATAGCAACCATAGTAGTGATGGCGTGCAATATTATGTAGCAATTAACATCATACAATTTAAATCGTTAACTGTTCTCACTCAAAATCAAATTCCTTTGAGGTACACATTGGACTGTCCCATCCCATCCTTCTGCATTACCTATCAAGTGCACTCAGGTCCTTGAGCAAAAGCAATCTCATGGCTGGGTTTGCCTTTGCCTGAGGCAGGAGTAACTCAGGCTGTCGTCTTTATGTGCACTACAGGAACTTTATCTGCTTCTACAATATGTGGAAGTTTTGATTGGGCAGGGCCAGCTCGATTAGTAGACCCCCTAGTGTTAACTAACAAGGTGGCCTTTGCTAAATGTATATCCCAATGTTTGAGGGTCCTACCACCCATTGCTCTCAGTGTGCTCTTTAACTGTCTGTTACATTGTGTGATTTTCCCAGAGGCTGGTGCATGGTAGGGGATGTGGTACACTCACTCAATGCCATGCTCTTTGGCCCAGGTGTCTATGAGGTTGTTCTGAAAATGAGTCCCGTTGTCTGAATCAATTCTTTCTGGGTTGCCGTGTTGCCACAAGACTTGCTTTTCAAGGCCCAGGATAGTGTTCTGGGTGGTGGCATGGGGCACAGGACACGTTTCCAGCCATCTGGTGGTTGCTTCCACTATTGTAAGCATACGGTGCTTGCTTTGGTAGGTTTGTGGGAGTGCGATGTAATCAATCTTCCAGGCCTCCCCACATTTATATTTCAACCATTGTCCTCCATAGCAGAGAGGCTTTAACTGCTTGGCTTGCTTGATTGCAGCACATTTCACGTTCATGGATCACCTGTGCAATAGCATCCATGCTTAAGTCCACCTCTCAATCACGAGCCCGTCTATGTGTTGCATCCCTTCCTTGATGGCCTGAGGTATTGCAGGCCTTCTGAGCTGTAAATAATTCACTCTTAGGTTGCCAGTCCAAACCAGGACACTCACGTTCAACTTGCTGTCCTTGGATTCTTTTCTGTAAAGCTGCTTTCTAGCAGTTTGGCTCTTAGTCTGTACAGTTACACAGAGTACCTCCAACCCAGGTGCAGGACTTCAAGTTTGCGTCTGGACTTCACAGATTTCCTGACAGGCTGTTTGTTCAGCCTCTCAAGGTCCCCGTCAATAGCAGCCTTGCCCACCAGTGCATCGGCTTCTCCACCTAGGTTGGTACCATACACAGCTTCGCTGAGGATGCACTTTATCCCATCTTCCAGGTCTTTGATAAGGATGTTAAACACCATGGGCTGGTACGGATCTCTGAAGGATGCCACAAGTAACCAGCCACTAGTTGGACTTTGTACCCTTGATCACAACCCTTTGAGCCCAGTGGTCCAGCCACTTTTTCAGCTAACTTATCTCCCACTATTCAGTTGGTTTCTCACCAGTTTGGGAATAAGATCTGTGCAGGAGACTGTGTCAAAGGCATTGTTAGAATGAATGTATTCTGAATCTTACTTTCAGTCTTGGCACAGGCAACCAAATATTCAGCCGTATAAGCACAGTCCACTAGTGGGAAACGAGTTCTTCTCTTGCAGCTTTTGTGTCTTACAATTTAAGGTATGTTTTACAGAAATAGAAATGTGTATTTCTCACTGACTTGTAAAGGAAATGAAACTCACTGTTTTAGAGGTGAGAAAGGATAAAAAAAAGCAGAATTTTTTAAAGGAGGAGAGAAAATGGAGAACTCTCTGCAAGTTTGCACAGTAGGTGCTTAGGATCGGTTTGGGTTTTAAAATTTTAATTCATAATAACCATTGTTTTTACACTGTTTTCCTGCGTGATTTTTTTTTTTTAAGAACTTTGTTTTCTGTATCTTTAACTTGATTTGATGAAAGCAGAAGGACAATATTTGCATCTATAGCTAAGTGATCCCCAAGAGCATACATCATTTTTCCATAAAGAAAAATGTCTTCTGAGACATTTTGGAGGTCTTGCACATTAAATAGGATTTATGTATTTTAAAATGAGAAAGTGTCTTTTTAAAGAGAAAAAACCTTATGTATTTTAAATTTGGAAAACAGAATAATGAACAAAGATAATAAGCTCCACTTATTAGGAAAGATCGTAGTAAACCTCATCTAGTATGTGTTCAGGTGTTGTCCATTGTAATTTGCTTTAAACCTTGCGGTAACTGCTTTATACTGCAGTACAAAATCAACTGAGGAACTCCCATGTAAATTTACTAGTCTAGGTGTCTTTAGCATGTTACTTATGACTTGCATAGTTTTAGATGTAACCATAGTGCTCTATAAAAACATTTCAGCTGAGTACCTGGTCTGACACCTTTGCCAGAAGGCAAAAAGGAGCCTGGTTGTGCAAACTTCTATTTGTCCTGATCCAAGGTCTATTTGTATAAGCAGGACCTCATGGTAAAATTTTTCAAGTTTGCTAGGCTTTACCTATGATACAAGCTAGTGGAAAAGATATTTTTGTAAATGAGTGTTACTTTCTTTAAAAATCATCTCTCTAGATATGTCATGAGGGTTTTTTTGTGTTTTGTTTTCTGCTGTTGTGACTATTTGGAATCACTCTCATTAATGCTAAAATGAACAGGCATTTATCAAATCTCATACTATAACTGTAGTTATTAGCGCTTTTAGAATGTGACTCCCTTCCCACCCCCCAGTATAATTTTGACTTTAAAATGTTTGTCATCTGGTGTGAGGTGGATTTATGGGAGTGCAGTAGTTTTAGTGCCTTTTGGCCGGGTGTTTCTGATGACATCACTGTGATCTAGACACAGTGTGTGACTCTAGTTGGTTCCAGTGTTAAATAGTTTCATAATTATGCTGGTTTTGGCAGTTCACTTGGAACTTTTTCCCGTTTCTTTAATGAACATGTTTTACTTCTGGGCTTATGAGACAGCCACATGTTTGAGAAATTAATAGTGTGCTCTTAAAGTTAACGTTGAGCAGAAGCATGCAGATACAGAAAGCTTTTGGATATATGTCTACATAGGAATGTAGTTCCTATAAGGTCATGGCCGCTGTTACCATCTTCTGGTCACTAAAGAATACAACATTTTCTTTATAAAGTATCAGTAGCTGTTGTGAAAAATGGTGGGTGTTCATGCTCAAAAATCTCCATGCAGCCCTTAAAACCTTTCTGATAATTGTATAATGTAAGGAAATGAATGGATGTTATCCCATATTAAAAAAAAATTTTTCCAAATGTTTGGTCAGGTTGAATTATTCTTAAATGTAGGTATACTCTATTACTTCCTGTGCATTAAGTCATATAGATGTTTTTCTGAGATAATTTTTTGTGTGTTGCATTTTGGCACCATCTTGTAACATGTACATTTTTGCTTTGATTACTTTTAGGTCGAACGTGTTCTAAATGGTTGCAGCCATTTTCCATCACAACAGACTCGTAGCTGGAAATATAAAAAGCTTGTTGTGTTGAACTGATTTATAGGCAAAGATTTGAGACTGCCCCTTTCCTTTAAAACAAAGAAACCCCCTCAAAACCCAGTGCACTAGTGTGTATTCCTAACTCTCTGAAGGTAGGAAAAGCTTAAACCACTCTTATTTTGTATTTAAGTGTTAGCAATACTCTATGTGATTAAAACATCACATAGACTTTGTGTAAAGTTATGAGAAGATTCATCGAACATGGTCGTGTCAGTATGCAGATAAAAAAGTTAGATTTGAATGTAGTCAGGCTTGACACAGTTAATGCTTCAAAAATAGAATGCCTTCCCAGGCCCCCTTTCTTTTTCTCATAGCCAACATAAATATTAAAAGGCAAGTGTAATGTGATCCTATCAGATCAAATCATTAAATAGTTATGCCACAGCATTCTGTAGAATCCATAAGTGAGCTCAGGAAAGAAGGAAATGTGCTAATTGAGCTGTTTGGTCACTCTGACATCTCAGGGTTTTTTTGCAAGTTCAAAACATAAATAGTATGGTGACTCATCTGAAAAAATACTTTCATGCTACATATGAAATAGTTTCCAAGAAAGAGGGTATGCTAAAAAGTTACTTCAAAAATTTTAGCTTAAAGGTCTGTGATCTAATTTTCCTTGGTAAGATGGAGATGTGAAGGAGAGGTGAGCTTTTCAGATTACAAAATATACATGCTGATGAAGAGACTTCTGTCACCCCAGGTTTAAAGATAAAACAAGAGTTTCAAGCTGTCATTGCTGAGGTACACCGTGAAGAGAGTAGTGGCTTTCTAATGAAGTTGCACTGTAGATGGAAGTTCTGAATCAGTCTTCAGGAGACTCACTTTCCTTGATGAAAAGCATCAGAAGGTTGTCAGAGCTAAGAAAGCAAACAAATGCCCTCCAAACAGAGATGATGCTAAACACTCGTTTCATTTTTTTTATGGACTGGAATGGGAAAGTCCTGTATGACTTAAATCGCCAAATAACCATAAATTAGAAAACAACAAACAGCTTCTTTCAACTGTGTATTAATGACTGGAAAATCTCAAAGCCTTTATGGTAACTCATCCTTCTTTTAGAAGCTATCTGCTTCCCTTCTAATGTATGAACGGGTCTGTCTTCTGCAATTTCTCCAAATAAGTTCAGCCTTCTATTCCCGCTCCCGCCCTCCCCGCCCCCCCAGCTAAGATTGTATTGCTCATCATCTTTTTTTCTTAGTGAAATGATATTTTCACTTTATCAGAGAATTTCCCTCTGTGTTCTGTTTTTGTAAATATGGAGTGGAAGGAAAGAAATTGTCTCTTCAATTGTTTTTGAAGTTGTAGGCTTCTATTTAAAATGTATCATTACATGTAACACAAATTGTTTATTTTTTCATGCAGAAAACATTAGGAAGCAAGTTATGCGAAGATTCCCCTTTGTAATTTTTCTGAAATTACTAAAAATGCCAGGCAGCATGCAGCGAAACACATGATACATCCTGTACAAAACCCCAGCAGAATTTAAGCTCTTTGCTTTTTGGTGGTTAGAGAACTTATTGTAGCTTCATACTGCAGCACTTGACATTTGTTCCCCAAACCCTTCTTTTTATGAATGCATTGTGTGATCCTAGTAGTGCCATGACTCAGAGAGCATTTCGCTCTTTTTCTGCAAGAGGCTACATCTATCGAAGAGATAATTTAGCTTGGGTCAAAAGTTGTAAGAATTTGCTTCCTCTCTAACCTACTCCTTTAATAGACTTACAAGAATATTTGCATTACTTTTTTTGGCTTTCTTGCACTTGAGTCTTGTAGTTAAACTGTCATTCTGGAATGTAATGGGTAGACAAGTGAGGTATTTAAAACCATAAATTCAGCTAATTAAGATTTTCTTGTGTCTGTGAATTTCATCTTGTAAGGCGTATATCATATTCTCTAATTGAGTCATGTTTCCTGCTTCTGAATTCTTTAAGGTGAATAAGCTTTATAGAAGCTCAAGATGGGCAGGTGCCCTCAGTTTATTTATCTTTTCTGAGGCCATGTTTTACTATTTTAGAGGTCTGCAAAAATATTTTGCTTTGTGAATCAGCTTCAATTAGCTGTATTAGGAAGGACATGACTCTGACATATTGGAACTGTCTTGTGGTGGTTTCATGAGTAGGCATGTAAGCTCATAAAATTCAGTAGTTTCTCATATTTGTTTTGGTAGTCTTCAGGGCTCTGTCTCTGAAGGAATGTTTCAGCAGATATGTAGTTGGATTAAATGTGTTCAATTGAAATTAATAATTAAATGACTGAGATTTATTTTTTTAAAAAAATAAAAGTTAGTGAAAGTATTAATTTGAAATAATTTTTTTATGTTGTCCAGCTAGTTTTGTAATAATTTCTGTAGTTAGATGCATGTACGGGATTGAATTGATGGAAGAACACTAACAGAAGTACAATTTATCAAATCTTTACCAAGATGTTCTCCCCACATTTATTTTCTTTTTGTTTGATTGACTAAGTTGCTTTCTTTTCCTCTAGCAGGAAGACCAGGAAAGTTGTGGTTCCAGTTCAACAAACCGCAGTACCACGGAAAGCATGAAATCAGCAGTAAAACCACGACGAGTTCAGCAATCTGCTTCTCCTGACCCTGATTTACCTCCAGGTAATTCCTAATTTCAGAAGCTGGATTGTATTTGAGTGATAGAGAATACTTACATTTAATTCAGGTTTCCAAGTTAAACTATTATATCTCTGTCCACCTATAAATCACATAAAGGTGAGTGAAATACTTGAATATTATCAAATAGAACCAAATTGCAATAAAATTTTCGATAACATATCTTTTCCTTCCATTTTGTTGAATCCTTAAATTTACAGAACTCATAGCACAAGACAGATGAATATGAGAAACATACTGTAGGAGTAATGTTTAATGTAGGAGATTTTATCCTTTGCTACTCTGGTTCTTCTGTTTCAGATCACTCTGTTTTTTCTACTGCTCATTAACTGCTTGGTGGTTCACATTAAGTTCTTTTCTTGTATGTTTTCAGACATTTTGTTTTCAAATTCTTACAATAGTTTTAAAGGTACAGTTTTCTCTTTATAAGACTAATAATTCTGAGAAATGTTTCCTATCAAATCCTGTATCTACTGGTAGAGATTACTGCTTTTTTTTTTTTTTTCCTGATGTGGAAATTATCTCAGTTGAACTTGGTGATATTTGTAAGATGTAAAAATGCCTGAGGAACTATGTATCTGATTACTATTGCCTCTGAGTTAGCACAGAAATTTGGATTATGAGGTGTTGTTTTGTGCAGAAAAAAGAAATTGGAGAGTACGGGAATGAATTGCAATTTGCCTTCTTGGGGCATATGATTTCTGATGGGTTAAAGACATGATGGTTTTGTGTTAGGCTTTTTTCCTGTCTTTTATTTACAGAAAGTTTGTATTTGCCACAGGTCAAAAGAGGACATTTAAATTTAGTGTGTAGAATATTACGTACTACAGAGGATTATTTTGTTTTGGAATGGGAAGCCAGAGGAGGAGATCTGAGGAAGCCAGAGGAGCCGGATCTGGAGGCTTTCTTAAAGCTCTGAAATCCCGTAAATTCCAGTAGCTTTGGAATTGCAGGATTCTTGGCATCCACTGTGTCCTACCACGGACAGCGCTTCCTCTCAGGCAGTTCCTTAGCCTTTGGTTCTTTGGGTCTCACCTGTGAACAACGGGAGTCAAAAGCTTGCCAAAGTATTGGATGATTGTCTTGCCTTCAGTGACAGTTTTAGCATTTTGGTTCCTTACATTTGTTTCAGTCAGTGTTATATGTGGACTTCCCAGAAAGGTGTAGTCTTAGTGAAAGGCTGGAAATCTGCTTATTGTAACGTTGACATCTGATGAAGTTAAACACCCCAAAAGATGTGTTTCCATAGGACCAGATGCAACATGCACCTTGAAAATTGGTCTACGTGTCCTCTTTTATGAATGTATTGTGGTCCTCAGTGACTACTGTGCTCATAAGATTTGCATATATTGCATTTGCAATACTGTAGCAAATTATCAGATCTAGTGCCTTCTTATATTAGTATTTGGTAGATTCTGTAGATGTGTTTTGTGTTCTGTGAAACTCCAAGGCACTATCACCTCCTTCATTGTCATCACATTCCTCCTTTAACTGTGTAGAGTATGTAGTTTTGGTAACAACAGAGCACTGCTAAATCTAAGATGTTTAGATGCGACTAGTCTGATGATATCAATTCTGTTGCATCAACAGACCACTCTGTGCACTATAGTGCTACAATATTTTGGAGGGTTGGATCTGAAATGCATTTGTTACATCTTACTGCTCAGTGCAGCCTACTGGGTTCTGGAGAATGGTGGAAAAAGTATACATGTGGATTTTGTGTAGCAGCCCAGGAGAGAATTTACTGCTACAGATTTTCTAGTATTTTTAGTCACTTCATCATAGAATACCTGAATTTTAGTCGCAAAGATGGTCATAGTGTTATGTTTAAAAATTACAGGAAAAATAAGCAACACCTACTTGTATTTAAAACAAAACCATTAAAAAAAAAAAAAAAGCTGCATTGTACATGAACTTACTGATGTTTTTATTACTTTGTTTTGAAGTAGATTGACTTTGAAATACCCTTGAAAGCAAAATACTGAAAAAAACTTTTGGACCTGTGGAGGGTCAGCTTCAGTTTCTTCAATGAAATTAGTAGCTTGCTTTAAAATTGTAATTAAATTGCTGGTTATGATTTTATAGTTGCTAGTTACATAGTCTGCAAAATACTTCTGTGCTGAACTTACACAACTAAATGTTTTGTGCCAGCTTCTATTTATGTGCAGGTCAGTTTACATCACTCTAGTGATTAATATGGGTCTCTTGTGCCCCTTAATTACTGAAATAATACATCAGGTTTTCTGAATTCATATAACCTAAAAATGTTACCATTTTAAGACTTCAGTGAGAAAATTCTTAAAACCAAGTTGTTCCACATATTTTTCAGTAGTCTTTTTACATTGATATACCGAAAAGATAAATTCAGATTATGTTAGAAATCTGACAGTACTAAACTGTTAAAATTTTGACTTGACTGCATTTCTGGATTTCCTGTTTCTGTAGATAGTAGTCTAAAACATTTTCCAGATTTTGTTTTAATATAATTACAATTGTTTGAAGATGACAGGAGATGTTAAAATGCTATTTCTGACCTGCTGGAACTAGCTTTGCTCAAAGGGTGACATATGCTCAAGACTAGTATAAAATGAAGCAAGGTGAGTTATGATAAGAAATGTGATGTGTTTTACAATTAAGATTTTAATAATGAAATACTTTTAAAACATAGAAGTGTACCTGAATATTTTGATCAGAATCAAAATATTCTGCTAATGGTAGCTTTAAGCATGTTTTTCATTTAATAAAAGAGATGGTTGGAGGCTTTGAATGCAGAAAAAGGAAGAACGTCTTATGTCAGCTGTGTAAATTTGCTGTCATTTAACTGAAGAAAATCACATATGTAATGGTAAAACCTTCCATATATTCTAAGGTGAAAAGTAATATTTGAGTGTGAAAATGATGAATAGCTAGAAAAAGCAGAGTAGAATGGAAGTAGCAACCCGAGTCTGCTCCTACTGATCTCACAGTGTTTTGATGTTCATTTGAAGTTTTATTTGAATTAAAATTGTTGATACAAATGAGTCTTACTTAATTCAAGTTTCAGAAAACTATCCTGAAACCTTTGGATTTAAACTTGTATCAATAACTGGCTTTTTTTCAGCATAGTTACCAAACTAGACCTCTATAGAATGTATTAAATGCCTGTTTAGATAGAATGTGAGTAATGTTACAAATTTTAAAACATAGACATTTTAAGGCTTTTTTTTTCCCCAGCACAAATGAGTTAGCTCAACAGTTACATTCAGTATAAATAAAAGACATGAATATGGGTAGTACTTAATTTCTTTACCATATTGGTAAAATATGAGTGTTTACTGCATACTGGGAATTCACAGACGAGATCATTTTTCCAATCACATTATGTCAGCAAAAATTTAGATGGATTTCTTCCCAACAGGCTTCAGTGCAGGTGCTTACTATTTGGGTTGTTGACAGAAATTGATTTTGTTATACCTCACAGGAGTCTTACTGAGCATGACGTGGATATATTAGCTTTTAAAAAGAAAAAAGTACTAGACATATTAATGTTTAGTCAACTTTTAAAAAACTAGATGAGGGGGCAAATAGGCATACTTGAAAAGTAACCTAGCAACTGATGTTCACTTTCCCAAACCTATTTCTAAATATCTTTAAAGTAAAAAAAGTCACTGTCTTTAAAATTCTTTGTCTACAATAATCCAGAGTCTTCTGTTTTCTTAATTAGTTTGAAAGTTGATTCTTGCCACCAAAAATTAATCTCTTACACTATATTATATTCCTGGTATTCCCAATTTTGTTTTTATAGTTTCTCTGTTGCATTTCCAGGATATCAATTAACTTAACTGCACTGAATGCTCTTTTAAAGAGTTTTAAGTCCTATGATTTTTTTGATAAATAAAGGACAATGATACTTGGTTTCTTTTAATTTTGATTTTAAAAAAGAATACCAGTTGGAAATAATGACTTCAGTAATAAAGGAATGTGGCATTATGTCTGTCTTAACTCCGAAAAATTTGTTTTATTTTATAGGTTATGTTCAGAGTTTGATTAGGCGTGTTGTGAACAACGTCAACATTGTGATCAACAATCTCATATTAAAATATGTGGAGGATGATATTGTTCTCTCAGTCAATATCACTTCTGCAGAATGCTACACAGTGGATGAGTTTTGGGATCGAGCATTTATGGACATCTCTGGTGAGTAGATATTTTTCGGTTTTAGCTATGACAGTGGAGGCACTCAATATAGAAATTTGAAGTCTAATGAAAATGACTCTTTATGTCAGAAGTAAGATAACTTTCTGCCTGTTTTCATTTCTTACCAGTTTTTCTCGTCTTTCATTTTGAAGAGCCAATTATAATAATATAGATTGATTCTTAACGCATTCTTGTATGATCACAGGTAGTGGTACAACATGTTTTGTAGTCCTCTCTGCTCATGCTTGCCATCCCTTGTTGAGTGTGTTTCACGTTGTGCTTGCTGCTGGCCATGAGCGCTTAGGCAGTCTGTTTCTGTATGTGTGAAGGAGCAGTAGCATCTGAAGGCATTCCATTGCAATTGTTTGTGATGATCTTAAAACTCTAAAACATGCTGCACTGTAGTGAGCATGGCATACCAATTGCAAGGCACACTTCATTTTGCCTCACGTTTTCAGGAAAAGAACCCCAACTTTCTGATTTTTCTCTTGGTCTTCAGTATCTGAATGTCTCAGTCTTTGAATTTCCATCATTCACCTGTAAGTCTAGGTGTTCTTACTGACATTTGGTAGAGTAAGAAGATTTTATGATCACACAGATCATGTCCAGTAAAAGGGGGAATTTAGTTAATGGTTTCCTGATCGCTGGACCCATTTCTTTGTTCTAGCTAAAATTATTACAAACTAATATGACAAAATATGTTTCATATTAAGATTGCTATAATAGCTCTTGTTTGCTTTGGAAGATTCAGAAGAAAACTTTTGGGGAAAATATGCAAGATTCTTTCTGGGAGAATAATGAGAATAATATTTATTGGTCTTATGCTTACACATGAAGTAGTACTCTTACTTCATAAACAGATCTAAGGCACAGATGAAAATTAGAATTGGGTGTAGCTGATTTGTCCTCACTTTTTAAGTATTCAGCACAAAAAGTCTGCAACGTGTTAAATTATTGTCTTTAGTCACATAAGCAAGTATTGTGCTGATTATTTAAATAATGACCACACAACTGCCTTGTATTGTTTTCTTCTAGATAAGAACATGTATGCATAAGCTACTTTTTTATGCTATATATTTTTTTAACCTATATACTTCTTTTAAAAGCCACCGATCTGGTACTGAGAAAGATGATCAACTTTTCTGACTGCACAGTGTGTCTTGATAAGAGAAATGCTAGTGGTAAAATTGAATTTTACCAGGAACCTCTGCTGTACAAATGTTCCTTCAGGACTCGTCTGCATTTTACTTACGATAACCTCAACTCCAAAATGCCATCTATTATTAAAGTAGGTATCCAAAATAATCTTTTTTGTTACTCACTTGTGAAGTTTTGAGGTTTTTTGAAGCTATATTTTGAAATTTAAAGTAAAATGAAAAGCTAGTGCTGTTGTGTTTTGCTAAAGGGATTTATTGATTGTGTTTGGTTCATATGATGAACAAAATGGTGTCTGTGTACAGTAACAGCCTGTAAGTTATGCAATGCTCTCTAATATTTTCTGTTTTTCCTGAAGTTTTAAAAAAGAAAATGTTAATAATTGTAAGGAAAAGAAAAAGTCTGCACATAATCTGTTAAAGAAAAAACCCCCACCTGTATGCTTTGAGGTGCTTGCAGAAGATGGAAGGGATTTTTTACTATGTTATTGTTTCAAGTGAAGCTCAAACTCTCATAAGAACAAACTTCAGTGTATTAACACTATGCAGTGAACCACGTGAAACGGATTAGGAAGCCAAGCTCAGTTCCTGGTGAGCAGGGGTGCGATATTACTTATGGACAGCTGACATTAGGTGACATCTTTATATTTTGCAGTGCAGAAGCAAAACACTGGAGTGGAGACACTGAACTATCTTTGAATTTTTTTTTTTTTTTTCCCCTTTAATGCCCTGAGTAGTAGTACATGTAAGGTTCATCCTCCTTCTCTCCCTCTCTTAACAAATACCAGTGGTGCTCATTTAATTACTTGGGAATTCTTCTAAATTAAGACACAGACTTTATACCAGGCTTTTCCCAAGTTCTGATTAAAAAAAAATCTTCAGGTATCTGCACTGCAAAATAGTCAATTTTGAGATAAATTTTGATGGGCATTTCTCAAGAATGTAATTTAGAAGTGTCACTCATTCAGTTGGGATACTGCATTTTTTTTGACTCATGATATGATTCAGTAAGTCCCAAGCTGCTGTGAACTTAAGGCTGGGAGTTAATTAGTAATCATGTCCAATTTGTCAAATGCCCTTATTTCTTCTATGTGCTATACAGCTGTATGCTTTGATTATTTTGGGCAAATTTGGAGATTTGTGGATATGGTAATGGCCAGATGAGTAACTGATTTTTTTAAAAACTTAAATATTTCCTAGTATTTCACTGCCATGCCACTATGCAATGATTAGATCTACAGATTTGTTCACCCTCACAAATTTTACATTTGATCACTTTCTGATTTGTTGTGAGCATGGAGATTGTGTGCTGTGCATCATCAGGATGCAGTTATTTAAAAAGAGTGTCTTTAAAATATTTAACTATTGAATGGAAATAGCTGTATTTTCTTACAATTGAAGTAAAATGAGCTGTTATCAGTAAATATAACTACGTCATTAATGGAATGAATTCCAGGACACTTCAGGCTTTTTGAAAGTCTCCGCTGCAAATGAAATTACTGTAGCTTCAGTGCATCTGAAGGGTAGAATACTGCATGCCAGCAGCTTGTGTTCTGGTATTTTATTTCCCAGCTAAAGACAAAAGCCAGCAGCACTCACTCTTTTCCTCCAAATCTGTGGCTATCTTTATAATGAAAACTTTCATACTCTATGTTGTTCACTTGGTAAAGCACATCTGGTTTTCAGTCTTGAGTGAAAGTTTCCAAGAGTTCCAAGTTTCTACTAGCATATGTGCTTTTGGTTTCTCTGTAGGGACTAGAATATTTTTATAACCTGTATGATTTTGACTACTATGTCTCTTGCAAAGTTTTGGCCAAACTAATCTTAATGAGTTTAAGTTGTGACGTCTCAAAGGAGGACAGTTCTGAAGTACTTGGAGATGCATTTGTATGCTGTTAAATTTGGAACACTAAGCTCCTATTTAAAATTTTAGAATGAAAACAGTATACGTAAGGGGAGGTGGCAAACCATACATAAAATGATTAGAGTTTTAAGCTTTTTGTTGCTTTTCTTGTTGAAGTCATCATGGGATGAGACGACTATGAGCCAGATGAGCTGACTTGCACTGGGGCTGTCAATCCTGCCTCCCCCTGTTCACAGCAGCCCTGACATTTGTCTGACCTGTCAGTCATCTAAGTCAACTCACTAAATTGACAGAAAGATAACTGGACAAGAAGAAATAAGTAGTTTTCTGCTGGTTTTAGTGAGATGAGTGAACTTACTGAGGGGCAGATGTGTTCCACTGGCAATATAAGAGCAGGATCATGATGGGAAGGTAGTACCATACAAGAAGTCCAGGAGTGCAACATAATTTCAATTAAGCCACTATATAATTTTGTTTATTGCCTACCATCCTACCTAGTGTTCCTGTCTTCCACTATGACATATGCTCCTTGTGTGACTGTTAAAAAGGCTTCTGGCAAAATAATCTTTTTTTTTCTTCCAAATCTTAAAGACAGTTATTCACTCCTTAGCCTTCCTGTTGTTCATCTGCCAGAAAAAAGGTTTATTATTGACAACTTCTAATCAACTGGCCCTGAAAAATTGGTATTGAAGGATTAATTTTTAATTTCCAAAATGTATCTTGGGATTTTACATGCTGTTTTCTTTCAGTGAATTTTAAATAATAGCACAATTCTGATACCTAAAATCTTTCCTCTAGTCTCTATAAATGACTGATGCTATGTTGTCATTCATTCTGTACGACTAAGGCTGTGACTTTATTAATAAATTTACTTTTATAAATTTATTAGTGAAGTCTTAATAGTATATTGGCATATTTTAATACAAATATTTATTTTACTGCTGTATTTGTACCTACCCATGGATATACATTACCATTTACAAAGTAATTTTTCATGTTTCTTGAACTGGGTTGTGTTAAAGTCAACACTGATGTGTAGTTACTTTCCATTTCCATTATTTTCACTCACAACATTTAGAAACCGGACCTGGAGCTAGAATTATGTCTAATGTTATAGACAGTAATTTTATTACAATAATTTTATGCAGCTCTTAATGAAAGGTAGCTTTCTTATCAAATCTGGTTTTGTCTTTATAGAATGATCACATACTCATAAAAGTATTCTGAAGTATTGAATAAAATAGCTAGAATATTTAAAGAAGGATAAATTTTCATCCTAGTATTTACAGTCTTTGGAAAACTTGCTTTCATTTAGAGAATACTCCTTAATTGCGTGTTTGAACTTGAACATCCAGAGAAGCTGGTTTTCTGCACGTGAGTTGGAATGAATCCTTTTTCCCCTCCTGCTACTTGTCCATTCACAACAATGTTGGGAGTAGGAAAGAATCAAAATGACGGACCTTGTATATTAAAACCAGTATACCTAGGATTCATATAGCATGCAAAGGTTTTTATGAAACTCTATTATGAAAATAGAAGTTTAATCAGGTGCACTTCTGTGATTTATTTTAGAAATTTCTTTGGCAACAATTGTGAAAAAAATAAATTATATATATTTATGCAAAATATATTCCATTTGACTTTTTAACCTGAAGATCTCATGTGTAGCAATACAAAGAGTGTATGTTTTTGACAGTCATTGTTTACAGCCATTTGTCTTGTGTTGCACTGCAGCTTTTGTTTTTTAGAAATTAGAATGCACATACAAAATGAATATGGTGTGGTATGGTCTAAAAGTTGGCTTTAATGATGACAGAGCTTTGTTATTATTTGCTTTTGTTTTCTTTCATCTTACAGATTCACACATTAGTTGAAAGTTTGAAACTTTCAATCTCAGATCAGCAGCTTCCTATGTTTATACGTATAATGCAACTTGGGATTGCTCTTTATTATGGAGAAATAGGCAACTTCAAAGATGGGGAAAGTGAAGATTTGATTTGTCACACTAAAGATATGTTGGGAAATATCACAGGTAAATACAATATTTGCTTTTTTAAAAAGAAATGTTAAAAACATTAATTTCTTTGCTTTTTACAAATGTAAATGGCCAAGGCTAGTCATTGCAAAGTATCTCACAGAATCCCAGAAGGGTAGGGGTTGGAAGGGACCTCTGGAGATCCTCTAGTCCAACCCTCCTGCTAAAGCAGGATCACCTAGAGCAGGTTGCCCAGGATCACGTCCAGGCGGGTTTTGGATATCTCCAGAGAAGGAGACTCCACAACCTCTCTGGGCAGCCTGTTCCAGTGCTCTGTCACCCTCAAAGTGAAGAAGTTTTTTTCCTTGTATTGAGATGGAACTTCCCGTGTTCCAGTTTGTGCCCATTGCGCCTTGGCCTGTCACTGGGCACCTCTGAAAAGAGTCTGGCCCCATCCTCTTGACATCCACCCTCTAGATATGTATAAGCGTTGATAAGATCTTGGCCGTCTGCAATCTGTTAGAGCTGGTTCATTGTGTTGGGTGAGTATGCAGTGCTCTAACATCTTTTTCATGTTATGTTCTGAAAAGTATTCTGAGGGTCCTGACTAAACTGAGGTTAAACTTCATCTAAAAAGACCATTTTAGGAGTTGTGACACAGTAAGGATTTATCTGTTACTATATCGTGCAACAAGGCACCTGTCCTTAGGCAACTTTGACTTTTCTCTGTTATTTAGTTCAAATGTGGCTGCTGCTACTTTCAAAGTTTTCAAAGACATGTTTTTTCCATCTTACTTTGAAACTCGTTACTGAGAATAGATAGAGCAGCATTTGTTCTAAACAGCAAAGTACTACTTTGCACTGTGTTTTCAGTAGTTCTGTCCTTTTATTTGTCTAGTTTCCTCTGCTTTTTATTTTCGTATAACATGTATTCCCTCTTCTACATGATCTTTCATGGTAATTTACTGTGACCTGATCTTTTGAGGAGCATCGCACTGATGAGGGGTGACTTCTCTATACCTTTGTGTGATGGCTTCTAATCTGCTGCTTCCCAAATATTGCTAGGGTTACAACAGGTACCAGATGGCCAGTGGTGTATTTTGAGCTGTAAACCTTTCACTCCAGCCTCAATTTTATGTGGCTTTGCTGAGACCTACCAGCTTCGCTACTGTGTTTTTATTTTTTTCTAGTTGTCTCATGTCATGTATTTGAGTGTTGAGGTTTTACGTTGGACAAATTGTTAGGAATTTGCAGCAACATAAGAAAGGCAAATCAGTGCTTAGTTTATATTAAAATCGAAGGGAAATAAATTTCTATGTAGACATTAGAACTTAAATACTTTCCTGTTTTTGCACTTCTGTGTCAAATACAAACACAGAACATTCAAGCAGTCAGACTGACTTATACTATCTTTTTTCAGTAATTTAATCAGGAATGTCATGATCTTGAACATCCAAACTTGAATCTGAAGTTTTTGTAATGTATCAGGCAGTAAGTGAAAGAGAAGAGGGAGGATGGACTGTCATTCTGAATTCTGAATTTTCTTGGTTTTATGCTTTTGTAGAGCAGAAATTAATTGACTTGTCAAAACAGGGAACTTATTTAGAGATTTGTGTTTTAATTTTAATTTCCTGAAGACATAACTTTTGGATATCTTTCAAAGCTTGAATTTGAATCTGGGGGAATAGGAAGATAGGTTTACCACAGAGCTGAGAGTGTGATGCCTTGTAGAAAATTCATGGAATTAAATGTGAAGGTGATACGGCACACTTAAGCTATGCTTATGTTTATAGTATTACAACAGCTTGAAACATTATGTAAACTATTACATTAATTCATTTAGTTCTGTTTAAGAAATATACAATTTTAATTTACATAAGAAGTTTATACGTTGTTTTTGATCCTGTATTGCTGTCTTCTCTGGTTTCAGAGAAATAAATAAATAAATTATTGGAAAAATGACAGCAGTGGAAATTTTTTTGCCAAAATATAGACTTCAATGTTGGTTGGCACAGATAACCATTTCACTCTCATGCCAGATGTAGAATTCTCTGTCATGCTCTTGCTATGTGGAACTGAGCAAATAAATCAGATGTCTGTAAATAGTTCTGCTGTATTTTCTCTAAAGCTCAAATAGTTTTTTTTATATTAAAAATGGTTTGCCTTACAAGAACTGTGGAGTTGGTTACACGAGACATATGATTAGAAATACTTAAGGAATATTCTGAAAATATTAACTTAATTTTCTCCTGAGAGTTAAGAAGCATACAGGTTTTAGAAAAATCATTAGCATGCATTTTAAAACCTCCTTGCATCTAATCAATGTTTTAATTGTACAATTTGCTGGAGAAAGGGTGAGAAACTTTTCTATGAAAAGTTGCATTACCCTTGCTTTCAGACAGAGGGTTATATTTGTACCAAGAATATCTTTTTTTTAGTTTCCATCAAAGTTCACACAAATTTGGCCAAGTTTTCATGCCATAAAGGATGATGATGTGTTTAGAGTGAACTTTGTAGCTGGATTCCTGGAGCTACTAAGGCGAGTAGGACTATTTGAATATAGGAAAGACATTAAAAGAATAGAGAAATCATATGAATTGATATGCAAACAGCTGGGACTGGTAGGCAATGAGTTTCAGATGGAACGATCTAAGGATTGGAGACAAAGATTAGTTGGGTAATGAGAAGACTGCGATGAACAGCTGTAACTGGAAGAGGATGGAAGTCGGCTAGGAGAGGTATGTGGGTTTCGTTTGGCTTCTTTTGATTAGGGTGTGAGATAGGTGGTCAAACAGAAATATAGTTTAAAGTGAAGATTAAGGTTAAAACAAAAGGCATCTGCCTATGAGTAACTCAGTCTTTTCTGCATCTGGAATGGAATTTTAGATTCTTATGTCCAAATATGAGTAAAATCTTTGGCAATACGTCTGTTGTCATCCTTATTTCTAATGTACGTCCTCAGGAAGGTTGAATTGCAACTGCTGTCTGTAAATCTCATTTGCATTCTTTTTTTGCACTACTGTGAATGTGACTTCCTACTTTTTCATAAAATACCCATCTAAAAAAGAAATAATACCATGTAACTTCACACTGTTGTACACAAGAGTTGTCAGAAGGGGCAGAATGTAGACTAAGGTTGCAATGACAACAACCACCAAGGAGGAAATCTGTAATTTCCTATGCAATTTTTGTTCAACTATGCTGAGCTCAAACACTGTCATTGTACTTAATTATACAATCATATCTATTTGACAGAGCTATCTCCTTCAGAACACAAAACAGATGGCAATTGTTTGGTGGCCAAGCCAGAGCTGTAGAAACAGTTCTAGAAGTCTATTTCTATCTTCACTGCAAAGTATTTTGCCACACACAGGCTAAAACTGTTATCAACTGTTTTCCTTCGTACCATTTATGCTTCTTTCCTGCATAGAATTTCGTATATATGTAGGCACATGTACACACACACGTGCACATGTATGTGCGCATGCACACATAAATAAAAATTTATATATCTAATGATTTTTTACCTCTCATTCAGTGCAGTTAAGCAGGAGTGCCAAGTTGACATTAACCAGGTTACCCATACCATCAGTTTGTGAGTTTATTTTTTTTTCTTCTGACTTCATATTATATCTTTGTCTGAGAAGGAAAAAAGACCACTTTCTTAGCACTTCATGGTGCATTTGTCATCCAAATTTCCAACCACAGATTTGAACTTTTCTGAGGAAACTTTGAATGTGCTACTATTTTCAGAAAAAAATATGTAATCAAGTACAATGATTAATGATATGTATTATATGCGGAGCTATATTAGCCACATTTTTTTCCCAAGAGTAACACTTCATGACATCCAAGACTAATTCCACTGGAATTGTGCCTAAATTCTTTACAGTTTAATAATGTACAGACCTCCTTTATAGATTATATTTTTGTAACTCTTTGAAAGGATTCTGAAGATTCATTAAACAGTTTAACCCAGTATTTATTAGTAAGCAGCCCCCACCCTTTCAGTTTAAAGAATTTACTTGGTTCAATTATCACTACTTCTTAGTCTTCTGGGTGGAACTTATTTTATGTCGTTGACATAATAAAATCAATTACATATCCCTGTCTAAGAATATTCCAGCAGCAGTTTGTTTGTTCTTGTATACCCAAACGTAAGCAGGGTAGCCGTGTCATGAACATATATCATGAAAATATATTTTGCTGCCTGAGTAAAATCTGCCCAAATTCTGTCAAGCTGAAAGCATTCCAAAAACATAGGTAAAACTACAGGCCAGAAATACCAGCTTTAGTTTGGTATGTAAAGTCACTTAGTATTGCATGTAGACTGGACCATGTTTCTGGTCAGGGCTGGACAGGGCTTTTGCTTCCGAGGAGTTGAGGACTGCCTGAATTGTGACCTTGGATGTCTCTACTGGTAGTGCCAAGGAGGAAATGGCTGTATTTCAGTGCAGAGAGTTAAAGAAGTGAGAAGGGTTTGGACAAGAGCTTATGGCAGAACCAGCAGTTGTAGTTGTGAGGGGCTGGGACTTGCGAATAAGCTTTTGGTTTGTGGTGGAAAAAATTGGCTAATGTAACTAGAAGTGAAAATGATTTAGGTGTGAAAGAGGATGAGAAGCCAGGATGCAAGGGAGAGATGGAATTTAGTTGGATGGAGTAGTGAAGTTCATGATCTAAGGCAGAAATACTGGAGCTGGTTAAGTAAAGAATGATCTGAGAGGTTTGAAGAACAGAAAAAGCTCAAGCCGAGGAAGTCCAGCGCTTGCTGGGCAAAGAAATACAAAAAGTGGACTAGAGATGAAAAGCTGGATGGCTGAGGTGCGGTGCAGGAAGCTGGGATGGGTCTGCACGATGATGTTAGGAGATGCTGAGCAAGAAGCTTGGGACAGATGTGAGAATCTGGGATCAGGAGCAGTGTAAGCTACTGAGCTTCTGAGTGGTTTTAGCAGTTCCTGGTGCTGCCTCCTCTGAATCCCTTGAGATTCTGTATTATGAAAGGGTTTTTTCTTTTTTTTAATTTTTTTTTTATGAAGTGAAATCCATGGCAGATGTGATTCCAGCATTTGAAGCGTGTTTCCCAGGTATAAAATGGCAATAATAACAGTACCTTTCCATTCCAAAGGAACATTATGAAATTTTCTAATATTTGTAAAGTACACTGACCCTGTCATGATCCTTACTTTCAAAAGACTGAATGAAAGTAAAGGCCTTTGTGAATGTGAGTAGTTAACACTTCTGCAACAGTAAACAGAATAAAATGTTGCATAGAGCCTATAAACCTCAAATTTTTCATGGACTGAATTGCTCCTTATTGAAAACTTGGTGGTATGAACAGTAGCGTGGGGATTTTTTTGGAATACCAATGGAACAAAAATCAGATCAAGAGAGTGAATTTAATATATTGCCAGCTTTAGGCTGAATGTGAGATTTGAGTTGACTGAGAAAACCAGGTGCAAATAATTTGTGACAGCAAGAAATTCTAGGTGAGCATTAGGTGTTGGAGAAGGAATTGACTCTGCAATATTCTATTAGGATGAAAAAGAGAGAACTGAAATAGATTTCCTTATCCATACTTGACTGGGGAAAAGCAGCTGTGCACTGTGGTCAAGAGTTTGGGTAGAGGAGAGTTATTCCTAAGCAGCGGAGAAAATGATCACCAGTTTGACTGAGATTATGTCAAGATAAAAGGTTGTGTGTGCCAAATGACGCTACTGTGTATTTTTTCTTGTACCGGCACTTTCTCTCTGTCTTCTCTTGAGACTTAAAGAGATGGTGTGTGTATATATATATATATGTATATGATCTTTGTACTGGGGTACGTAATATTGTTTCAGCTCTTCGTGTTTTCGTGTGTTTAGTGGGGTAAACGATCTGTGCAGTAAATCCCACTGTCTTTTTTTTCCTTCCAGTCATCTAGCTCCATTATTGGAGCTTCTTCCTTGCCTGTATGCTTTGGTATCCTCCCAAGTATACTTGCAACTCATATTTCAACAAACTGTAAAGATGCAGCGTAGACAGACAGCTGTGGCACAGGGCTTGTGGGGTCAGTGCATTGTGCAGCCGTCCAACGGTCAGCATGGCAATGAGTAACTTTGTTGTAGGAATCTGTAATAGTGCGTTGTAGCTGGTTGCTGAGATCCCATATGCTGAGAATGGGTATCAAGCTCATTGCATGGAGGTGGCCAGATTTCATGAGTTTGGAATACATGTTTAGGCACATAGGTAATTGCTTATGTCTGTTAACAAATGAGCAGCAGTTAAAATGAGTAGCAAATTAAAAAAAATGAGTAAAGATTATCAAATTATAAAGTTCCTAAAATGGGGAGATTAAATTTGTTTCTATTAAATGTTTTTCTTGTTTTAGGAAATAAAACCTTGTGGAGAACTAGATTTTTTTGAATGCATTTTAAACTGCTATTTATGTTGTCTTGCCATTTTCTTTTCTCTTGAAAAACATTAATACTCCTGAAGTAGAGAGCCCGAAAAATCTGATTAAATCTTTGAAAGGCGTGAGTCACAGATTGACCTTTTGTTTTTACTTAATAAATAAAAGCTTAAATATTAGGCCAGTTTTTCTGCCACTGATTTTAAAAGTGGCTTAATGTAGATGGCAGAATGCAAGCTTTTTTTTTTTTTTTNTATATGCTTCTGGTGAGCAAAGTGTATTTGCAGTTGATCCGCTTAAACTTGTAAGCGGGATATGAAACAAGAACACTTTTTGGATTGGCATTGTCAGACAACTGACGCCTTCCTCTGCCTGTTGGGTATCTGCACTTACATATCACTTTGAGATTAATTGTCCTGTGATTTCTGCCTCAGCCCAGAGGCACTTGCCCTTTTGTTGTGATATTTCACATTATTTAGTCTCCTCTGCCATTAAAATAGAAAATAGATCTCCTACCCCTTGTCCTGGTTCTGGTGTTTTAAAATCACTTCCCCTTGTTCTGTAGCTCACCCTTAACTAACTCATACATCTGCTCCTAATTGTATTGAGGGTGGGATATTGTTTAAATAATTGGAATTTTAAAATAATTGATTAGCAACCCCAAGTAATATCATGGGGAGCACTTTAGAATAATTATTGGTTTTATTTCAGCATTTCAAAATTGTTGTGGCATCATTCTTTATTTCTTAACAAATTTGGAAGGTGATTCATTCTCTCTCTCCTTATCAATCAGCTTTTCACTAGGGTAGTTTCAATTTATGGTAAGACAAGACTGGGAGTAGAAGCTTGGGGAAGTTTCTTTAGTAGGTGGAGGAACATGCTATGAAAAAGCAGATTCTCTAGAGTTGATCCTGAAGCTTTTATATGTTACAGTCACATTCCCTATCTAGTCAACTGTGCAACTCAGCAGCAAAAGGGAGTTATGATTTCTTGCCTTGATTTATGTTTGTCTGTAAGGTGGGAGTGTATTCTGAGCTAGTAGGATCCAGAGGTTTGAGTTTAAGGAAGCTGATGTTCTTGATGCAGAAAGAAGAAGCCTTTAAGTCTGCTTTGCAGTACTGATTCCTGGCAGTACTGATTATTGTCTTTCTATGGATTGATCCAAAATGAATGTCATCTTTCAAATAAAACTCAGTTTAGCAACACAGCCACTGAATAGTATAAACATATTGGGGTGAACTTTTACAAACATTGTACTTGTTTTTCTGTACGTTAGTCATTTCTGTGCATTCCTTATATAATAAATACATGCAAAGGAAAGTCATACAGAAAATATTTGTTATTCTGCAAGAATGTGTGTTATTACATTTGAGATTCTCCAAGGACAGTTCATGCCCCAAGGACAAATTTAAGGGTCAGCCCCAAAACTGTTATCAGCCAGATAACTTGTTCCTTTCAAATGTATCTATCTTATTTTTTTTTTTTAGAAGATTTATTTTGTAAGCTTTGTATTCATAATTAATGATAGCATCATCTTAGCTGTGAGTTTGAAGTAGCTTCCTTAGCTTATAGTCATTAAAATACAGATGAGGAAATGTAGTCTAATATCTATGTTATTTAGTGATACAAGAATGAACATCTACTGTTGTGTTCTTGAAGTACTTACCAAGTTTCATTTATGCAGTTTCATGGTCGATTCAACCAGATGAAAATTGATGCTATTGCCAGCAGGGATGGTGGTGCATTCCCTCCCTCTTCCCCTGGTGCCAGCACTTGCGTTTATGTAGCCACGGGCTAAGCTGGATCAGCCTTCGGGGGCTGACACCTAATGCAGGCAGAAAAAACAAATACAAAGAGTACTTTTCTACTGGGTTAGTTCCAGACTTATGGTGAGAGATACCAGTTTCCAGACCCTTAGAGATAAGTATCTCAAACTCTTTGAAAAGAAAGCATAGTGAATTTCTGCAGATCAAACTTGATTTCAATGTGGAAACAGTGAGAGGCAGTCACACATTTTATATAAAATGTATTTCTTAACTGGAATCACTGCCTTGAAGTATGAAGCAAGATTGTTCCAGTGTGATCTCAGCTATGGGTAGCTAGCAAGAGTGAATTTAGAAACCTGATGAATAGGAGCATTTTGTCCTTTAATGAATTCATATATGTAAAACACAGAGGCTTTATCATATTTCACTCTCCTATATGTTTGCCGTTGATGCAGTGGTTAGTGTAGTTAGTTAAAACCGAAGAGGCTCTGTGTTTCCAAAGTACATACTCCCCTTCATGCATTACTTGTTATAAAGGAATTTACATTATATTTATGCTTCGAATTGTTTAGAGGATGCTGTGTGTTGCTTACTAGGCTTATGTGCATTTGTTCCAAAGTTTGCCTGTTGATTACATAATGGTACTAGTAGTTTTAATTTAGTGATGGAAGATAGGTGTATCTTCCTCTTTTTCTGTCTTCTGTCTCAGTGTATAGATATCACCATTTCAGTCTAGCTGCTGTTCTGTCCTATTTTAATGGCTTCCAAAATACTGTAAATATTACAAACAAAACATCTTTTACTATTGTCTCTGTGTGCTCATACTGCACCGAAGAGGTATGCTAAATGATGGCTGAATTTTATGGCTACATAGACCAAATGTTATGAATGACCCAGGTCCTACACCACCAGATTTTCTTCTCTTTTGGCAGAGCTTCCACCATTTCTTCTGTGCTTGCCAGCAAGTGTCTAGGCTAAATGACTCGAGTCATGCTCCATATCAATTCTTTTTCCTTCTACATCTGACAGTTCTGCCTCTTGGCGATTTCCAAGGCTGTCTGTGCACCTCTTCTGTATTTCCTGGGTTTCAAGATTTACATTTGGATTGAAATCTGATCTCTTGATGCTGTTTTGTAAAGTGAGCAGGAAGGAAGCTTGCATTGCCCTTCTGGGAGGAGGTGTCCTCACCTCCAAGCATCTGCAGAGAATTCTCATGAGTGGTTTTCTCCCATTGCGCAAGTGTATAAATAATTAGACTAGAAGACTAAAAGCTCTCAAACTTATTAGAGTGGATTCTCTGAGCTTAAAACTAAGTAAATAGAAATGGAATATGCCTATTTCCATTGCCAGATAATAGAATACATTCAAGATTTGTTTCCCTGTGGGAACAGTTCTGCATCCTATACTACCTGTGATAACTCTGAAGCAGTTAATACCCCTCGGGAGTTCCGTAAGAGAGGTGATGATAAGCTAAGCTAATTGTGCTCTTTGTACGTGCACAGTGTTACCTGTTTAGATTATGAATCTTAGAGTTGTGTATTTGGGGAAGTCCTTGTTTTGTTCTCTATGCTATTTCTGATATTTTTCTCACAGAAGACCAACATTTGGTTTTGTGACTCACAGGTGGCATAGCAGCTTTTTTGAGTGTAGATAAACCTGTATCGTTGAATATTTGAAAAGCTGACTTAAACAAAGGAGATTTTCAACCTTAATTTTTGGATCTGTATTGTGCGTGCCTTTTCCTTATTATGGCTTTTGCAATTGAAGTCCTTTTTTATTTCATTTTAAAATTGAAAGCTACAAGATTATAATATATCCTTGCGTAGTAGCGTTTAATTTGCAACTTCAGAAGGGCTTTAATGGAAGAAGTCTTGAAAGTGTGTGGTATAGATGACAAATTCTGGATTCACTGCAAATGTACAATAAGGATCTTTGCAACAGTTTTATTAACATTTTTTGGAGGAAAATGTTAATAAATCAAGTGTTTAGAAACTTATATTCAGAAATTTAAAATTTCTACTTATTTTATGTCATTGTAAACCAAGTATCAGTGAGTGATACATGGAATATTGTCCTAGATAAATTTCACATACTATAATTTTGAGTAAAATAGATTCATTATTAAGCACGGTTGATTTGAAATTTGACTTAATTTTTGTTTTAAAAGGCACAGAAGATGAAACAAACTCAGTAATGCAATATCCAACACAGTATATTAATCAAGATCCTTATTTGCATCAAGATGATGACCAGCAACAAGGATGGGTTTCTTGGGCTTGGTCTTTTGTTCCTGCTATTGTGAGTTATGATGATGAAGAGAATGATTCTAGTGGAATTGATGATGGAACAATATTACATCAGCAGAAATCTCAATCCCTCAAGGATCCTATTATTTCAGTTGGATTTTACTGTACAAAGGCAACAGTGACTTTTAAGGTAAGTATTTCTCTGTGTCATATATGATTTATTTGGCTTGTTGAGAAAGTGTGTAAAGATTATCTGAGTGCTTGTCTACTGTTTGATTTGAGACAGGGAATATTACATTAATAAATAAAAATAGTCAATGTTGAAAGTTCCTCTCACATCATAATGTATTATTAATTGCAATATGAGGTCTTTCTGCTATTTGAGGTAGAATTTGACTATGACCATTTTCATTTTAAAGGGAAACCACTTGATTTACTTAGATTAATGTTTTTTGATGGGATAAAAAGCTTAAAAGACTTTCTATGAATGTTTATTGCAGTACTCTATCCATCTAATGTTTATGTAAATATACTTTATAAAAAAGTTTTAGCTTCATATAGCTTGTAAATTGGAGGAATGGTGGAGTTTTTTTAAACTATAATATGTGCAAATATGAATTTAAATTGATAATATTGAAATTCCTTTCGATGGGTTAGAATTAAATTTAAGAAACAAGGGATAAATTACACATATACTCTGAGCTATGAACTATGTGTGTAGAGAAAAATTTGAGTATTTTCTGTAAACAAATCTCAAAATAGTTGCTGGGCCTCTCTTTATTCCTTTTGTAAGCTTGCAGAAGGGAATATGGAGAGTCTGAATAAGATATTGAGATGTACTGACAGAAAGTAAAATTAAGGTTCTGAATTAGAAAAATACTTCATACACATGCCTAACTATATGCAAGCAATATGCAGTACGTGCATAACTATAATAGAAAGTGGCTCTTGGTTTTACCATTAAACATGTATTAAATCAAGGCCAGAACTCTTCAGAACAGGAAATAATACTATTTCTATGAGCAGCAGAATAACTAAGGTTGATTTTTGTGACTTTGAGCCTTTAAGATGAACTGCAGTACTTTCATAACCCTGACATAATGTTTATGTGCCTGATTATACACTCAATACCATCAGCAGCTCCCTGGCCCTGTTCTGCTCATTTGGTTTGTCATCTGTGCACAGGAAACTGTTTTGAGTGACTTGATGGCTATTTTCCCTTAGTGATTTTTGTTTGGTGGCATAGCAGAGCATTTAGCTGCTCAGTAACTGTCAGAAGGGATGAGAGATGTGGCTTTAGGAGCTGCAGGCATTCTGTGGGGAGGTTAATGTTTTAAGCCTTCGGTCTCCTGGCAAATTGGGTTGCAAAATTAGAGGACATAAAGCATCAACAGATGTTGAGTCATGTTCTTTTGTGTCAATCTGCTTCAGCTTTCATTTATAAAAAAACAACTCAAAACCAAACCAAACAAAAAAACACCCAAAAAACCCCAGGCTGAAAATAAATAATGGAAAATCTTTTTTTCCTTCTTTAATTATATCCCTGGGACACCACTTAAAACCCACCCAATGAACCAAAACTCAAATTTCTCATGTATCATGGCTCAGCATCTTCTTTCCTTTGTGCTTTGTCATACAGTAGTAATTTTGTGTGCTCCTTCCTCACGTGAAAAAACTCATTAAAAATAATATGAACTTCTTTTTTGATTAAGATTTGGTGGACTGGACTTTTCTAATGTTTCACTGGGAAGCTTACACATATTAGGGGGTGATAAAAACTACTTAAAATATAACATCTTACATTCTATAAATTTTAAATGCGAAGTGGTGTGTGATACTAATATGGTGACAGTTAGGAGGAAAACAGAATTCATTGTTCTGCTTGCATGCAAAGAATGTATGGAATTAATTTGTGGTTCTTATTTTGGTTAAAAAATAAGGTCAAGTTTCTGCATTAGCATTCTGAACAGTTGATATCATTCCAGCTAAAAATCATGCCAAATTAAATGTAGCATTTTCTAATAATGGTGAAAATGATTCTTGTAATGTCTGTTTTCTTTTAATCAATTAATTGCTTTTCCTCTACAATAATTGCACACAGCTGAAGGGTGATCAGTGATTTTTTTAATCCAATTTTCTTGGACATTTGAATTACAAAATTTTAATTTGAAACAACATCCATGTGTATCCATTCTTGAAAATAATGAAAGCTTGTGGATTTTTTTATATCAAAATTAGAATTTGAACTATTTAAGCTGCTCAACATTAACAAACGAGTATTTTTTTAATGCAAAACATAACACCTTCATTATTTTGTGCCTCTTTTCTCCTTTTTCTTAGCTGAGGTTATATGCTTTTTAACCTGATTATATGTGTTTTACCACTTTAAATGTTTATTTCAAAATCATACAAAAAATATAAATGCATGTTTCTCTCAATTGCCATGACAAATAACAGAAATGAGTATGGTTGTAATCAGAATGTTTCCTTAATATCATCATGCTGTTTAATTATTTGCTGGGAAGAATAAATAATGTATTTATGGATTTTTACAGCAATTTATAAGCTAATTTGATACTATGTTAATAACGCAGCTGTCTATCTGTTTCATCTTTTCACACAGTTTCTCTTTAGATAAGCAAACTAAAAATACTGTAGTGGATTTAAAACTTTGTGTTCTGGCATACTTCAACCAGAAGTCAAATATGAGAAGTTCTGATATGGAAAACGCTTTACAGCTGTTTAGCTGCACCTGTTTCCTGCTTGTTAATAAATTTTAGCCCATAATTTGCTTTGTCTTTATCAGTTCTGTGTGTTAATGATGTTACTGTTGTTTAATACTGATACTGACTTATATATCCTATTGTTTCATAGCTCACTGAAATGCAAGCTGAAAGTAGTTATTACAGCCCTCAGAAAGTAAAATCCAAAGAAGTTATATGCTGGGAACAAGAAGGAACCACAGTTGAGGTAAGTTTCCATTGACAGGGTTTTTTTTGATTCATTATAAATACTAAATAATAAATAGGTACTAAGAAAATATTTTGAAATTATTTCATTACTGTTTGCTCATATTCTGCTATATTGGATGTGTTTATTGTGATACTCATTTAGACAGAAATTGTCTAAATTTCTAGTGCTATAGTGATTGGACTCTAAAGCAATCCCTTCCTTCTAAGTGCACTTTTTGATTAACTTGCTGTTTATTAAACTCTAAATGTATAAACCTAAACGTATTTCAATTCTCTTTTCCCTTTCTTTTCTCTTTCTCATGGAGTAGAATTCTTCAAAATATTGCTTTTTTTTTTTTTTTTTTTCCCTCACTAGGTTCTTATGAAATCTGAACTTTTCTTTGATTGCCAGATAGGTTTTGTTGGTTGCCAAGCTATGTGCCTTAAAGGAATTATGGGAATTAAAGACTTTGAAGAGAACATGAATAGGAGTGATGAAGTGAGTATATTGAAATAACAGTTAACTTGCTGAACACGCAATTCTGGTATGCTTTAGAATCATCATAGAATAGTTTGAGTTTGAAGGAACCTTTTAAAGGTCATCTAGTCCACTGCCCTTTGCAACGAGCACGGACATCTTCAACTAGATCAGATAGCACAAAGCTCTGTCCAGCCTGACCTTGAATGTTTCCAGGAATTGGAGCATTGACAACCTCTCTGGGCAACCTGCTCCAGGGCTGCACCACCCTCGTAAAAAAATTTTCTTATATCTAGTCTAAATCTACTCTTTTTTTAGTTTAAAACCACTACCCTTTGTCCTGTCACAACAGGCCCTACTAAAGTCTGCATCTTTCTTATAAGCCTCCTTTAAGTACTGAAAGGCCACAATAAGGTCTCCCCAGCCCTCTCAGCCTTTGTTCATAGGAGAGGTGCTCTAGCCCTCTGATCATCTTTGTGGCCCTCCTCTGGACTGGCTCCAACAGCTCCATGTCTTTTCTGTGCTGAGGACCCCAGAGCTGGACGCAATACTCGAGGTGGGGTCTTACAAGAGCAGAGCAGAGGGGGAGAATCACCTCCTTTGACCTGCTAGTCAAGTTTCTTTTGATGCAGTCCAGGATACAGTTGGCTTTCTGGTCTGCTGACTCATGTCCAGCTTTTCATTGCCCAGTACCCCTAAGTCCTTCTCCTCAGGGCTGCTCTCAATCCTTTCATCCCCCAGTCTGTATTGATAGCAGGGGTTGCCCTGACCCATGTGCAAGACCTTGCACTTGGCCTTGTTGAACCTCGTGACATACATGTGGGCCCACCTCTCAAGTCATTGTGCAGGTCCCTCTGGATGGCATCCTGTCCCTCAGGAGTGTCAACTGCACCACTCAGCTTGGTGTTGTCAGCAAACTTGCTGAGGGTGCATTTGATCCCACTGTCTATGTCACTGATGAAGACATGAAACAGTGCTAGTCCCAGTATGGACCCCTGAGGGACACCACTCATCACTGATCTCCATCTGGACATTGAGCCGTTCACCACTACCCTCTGGATGTGACCATCAAACCAATTCATCATCCACCAAACAGACCATCCATCAAATCTATAGCTCTTTAATTTAGAGAAGGATATTGCGGGGAACCGTGTCAAAGGCCTTATAGAAGTCCAGACAGACAAGAACCGCAGCTCTTCCATTGTCCGTGAATACAGTCACTCCATCATAGAAGGCCAATTTATTTATTAAAATATTTGATTGTAAGCATTCAGAAAGGCTGGTGTTACGAATTGTGATCTAAGTTTTTTTGAATGTGTCACTGGAATGTAGAACTTAACATCTATTCCTTACAGTTGGAAAGACAAATATCCAAGAGTGAGGAGATGCAAAACATAAGGCTTTCTTTTTTTTTCTTTTTTTTCTTGACAACCCCACTACCCCACATCATTATACGTGTCTGCATACTTTGATCTTGTATAACAAATTAAAACACAGTTGAAAACTGTACTTAAATCAACAGAAGATTGGAAGGGAAGAAATGGGAAGATGATAGAAGTGTAGCTCAAATATTAAATGACTGTTTTGCCTCATTTTTCAGTAAGGTTGATGAGAGCAGTATCAAGCGAGGGAGTAAAACAGTATTAATTTCTATATTATAAATAGAAGCAAAGCTTGAATTGCTTAATAAGACAAAATGAGGTATCCGTATGAACTGTTCTTAAAATATTGAATGAAGTGGTGCATACAGATTTTTGGTTGAACTATTGATAGAATAGTGCCCTGAAGTACTGGAGAACAGCAATTATTGTGTTTAGATACAAACAAATAATGCAACCAACAACAGACCTGTTAACTTGATGGTAGTGCTCTGTGAAGTCTTAGAAAGTATTTGAAGGAGAAAAATTAAGAATGTGGAAGAAGATATAAAGTGACTGTTTATCAATGTCAAGTATCTCCTTATTTGGAAAATGATCATATACTGTACTATGATTAGTATGATGGGACGGGTTCTTATAGTTCCCCTGTGAAAGCAGCATGGCTTGGCATCCCTCTCAAGGATTTGGATACAAATGCATGCAGCACAGAAAATAAAGAAGAAGAATTAGATATCCTTACACAGCTGTGGAGTAGGGCATTGTGGGGATTATAGAGGTGTGGTAGGACACACTACATGACTGGTGTGCTGCAGTGGATAGACACAAGCTCTTCCAGAAAGACAGACTGGGGAGGCAGGCATGACCCAACTGTAGAAAATGCTCTGCTGGCCTTGTTAGATGCAAGGGAGGCATGTTTTGGGATGTGAGGGTGGGCAGCAGCCTTGTCTGCAGCAACAATGAGATTGTGAGGTATAAAATCATGAAAGAAGTGATTTTTTTGGATTGGGGTGGGTGGATGAGCAAATTAATTTCCTGTAGGTTAGTTGATAAGGGACTTTGAGGATTTTTCTCTTTTTCGTTTTTCTGCAACCCTCTAGGATGTGAATTTAAGAAAATACCTGCTTTTGTGAGAATGGTAGTGATATTCTCACCTGTTCTCTTTCTGTCCTGCTATAGTTGGGACTGTGCCTTTCATAAAGCTTCCAGATTTGTTGTATGTGATTGAGAATAGATAGTTGGGAAAAGGCAGTCTCATTTAAATAACTTTTTTTGGAAGAAAAACTCTTGATGTAAAAGTTGTGTTGATTTCAGAAGGATGGAGGGTTTGGGATATGGAGAAGGCGTGTAAAAATCTAGATGAATAAAGCAGAGTGATAGGGTAGTGAGGAGGTCGTACGCTGAAATAACTGCTTATCATGAAGAGGATAGATAAAGTGTCTGAAAGGCTTTGGTTAGTGAGAGAGATGAAGGGCATAGTGACAAGATCATCTATAGTTAAGAGGGTGGGGCAGAATATAGAATAATGATAATCTGAGATTATTTTCTGTTAAAATGATACCAGTATGTTCTGTGACATGGGTTGTATAATATTCACTAACTCAGGCTATTTTTATTAATTTGAAAATGGGGAGGGAGTGGAAAGCAACTTCAACGTTGTTTGAATAAAGTTATTTTAATTGTCCTATCTTCATTTGTAAATGAAATATGCTCTTGAGGGATGCTACCATGTCATTAGTGTGTTATGACAGAATCGAAACTGCTCTGTTGACTATCTTTTTTTCTCCCTTGCCTTATTTTATGTTCTGCTACTTCATGAAGGAGGCCTACTTCTTTAATTGTGGAGAAAATTTGAGTGCAAAAGGAATGACATACCTTACAAATTCACTATTTGATTACAGAAGTCCGGAAAATAATAGTATTCGTGCAGAATTTATATTGGATGCAGCTCATCATAAGGTCAGAGAATTACATTTTTCTTAGAAAAAAAATTTCTAATGCTCTCTAATGGATTTTTTAATGATTATTTATATCTGTGTGCTATTAGAGGACAGATTTTCATTAGTTTGTCATGTTTAACTGAATCTCACTTTGCAGATGGCAAAAAAAAAGTAAACTTGTTTGTGTTTTGTTTTGTTTTGTTTTTTTTTAAAAGTAACAATAACATGTCCAAAAGAAACCTCAAACTCCCCTCCTGCCCCAAAAGCTGAATTAATGCCATAGTTTCCAAAAGCACTAGCTACAGAACACCTGCAGAGAAAAACAGACATGTGAGGGAATGCTAGCAAAAGGTCAAGCTTTACCAGCACATGTCTTTAAACCCAACCAGTAAGTACTTTGTAGTCTTCAAACTAAGAAGTGCTGTTTTGGAAACCAGATCTTGGGCAATGTTAATTTTATTGTCTGTGTGCTGTATTTGTCTAGTTAGAGGAAGTCTTGTTAATTCTGCCTTTGGTAGAGAACTTTTCAGTCACCGATAGTCTCTGTTGTGAATTGTGCAGTAAAACTTTGTTCCCTGATTGCAATTTTTAAAGACTGTATGCAAAGACCAAGGTAGTCCCTTCCAGGTGTGTTCATAGGTGGAGTTCTGTGCTCTGTGTTAATTGTACAGGTAAGCCATTTACAATTTTGAATATATCTAATTTCTTTAAATTTTCCTATTTTTACCTTTTTAATAGTACTGAAGAAGTGTAACCTTGAAGGATCTCATTTAAAAAAATGGAATTTATTAGTACAATCACAATTACTTACACATATTAAAACATTTGCCATAGTGTGTTTTAGTTTTCCTCTTTCCTTGGCCTTTGATATTTGTATGACTTGCCTATTCTCTAGCAAGAGGGGAAGAAAACTTGCTGTGTAATAGTAGATTATATTATGCATAAATCCCAGTGATGGCATAAAGTCTTAATAAGTTTCCTGTTGTTTAAAGACAAAACCACAATATTACTTAAATAAAAAAGCCAGAATGAACCACCTTCAGTTTTCAGTGTGTTTAATTAGGCAGATCTGTTGTATGGAAGAGGTCAAGTGAAGCATATTTACTCCATTAAAGGTACTAATTAACTAGATGTTATTGATGAATTGGTCAGCATGTCCACTGGAATTATGGATGTGCCTTTGTGTGGCCTCAAATTGAAGTTACATTACCTATCGGAAAGGTGAATTCCTTGGGATAACCTCTGTCCTTTGTTTTGATAAGCCTTTCCGTGTGTTGATGTACAAAGCCAAACATGAATATATCTCTCTCATACCAACCTATCAGTTGGTAATCTCAAGATTCTTTCCTTATACAACATTTTCTTTGTTTGCTTTGCTTTGTTGGTAGGAGACGTACACAGAGATAGCTGGAATGCAGAGGTTTGGGGCTTTCTACATGGATTACTTGTACACAATGGAAAGCACCAGTGGCAAAGGTACCTTTTTTTTCTTTGTTTGCCCTGTTAAATAATAGAAACAAAGACTTTTCATGCCCAGCTGGTCCTTGACCAACTGTCCTCTGACTTACCTTAGATTTACCATCAGGTTCGTCGTTAAAATGGTTTCATCTTCATGGATGTGTTTGAGATTAGCTTTTTGGGTTAGCTGTTGATTGTTGTTGGTGGTTTTTTGGGGGTTTTCTTTTTCCTTCCTGCATAAATAATCACAATGATATCTTTTATAATCAGTTGTTAAACTGAAAATAATGCTCTTGTAGCAGTGGTGAAGTTCATAAAATATGATGTCTTTTTTCTTAAAGTTGTCGTCATTATTGACTTTGGGAGGGGGAGGAATTTCTTTTGAGAAATCCTGGTTGAAGAATGAAGTTGATCATCTACTTAGTGCAGAAGATGAAAAGGACTGTCATTTTCTTCTATGAAGAAAAATGCAAGGATGAGAGATAATGTGGAGAATCAATCTTTAAGCATACATATCTGAAAAATTCTGTGAGCAAATATTAGCCTAAACCATGCACACATAGATATTGGCTAATTCTAAGTAATTTTTGAGATTCCTATCAATTCATTTCTAAATCTGAGACAATTCAGCGTAGTAAGTACATCTACTTTTGTGAGTGTCAGAAAAGCCAGGACAAAGGAGTTAATGTTTCAGCAAGTAATATGTATGTATTTTTATATATATTTATATATATTATCATAAATTGCGATCTGATTTCCCCCCACCCCTGGGTAGACTGTCATCTACAGCTGCTGTTCTGCAGTTTTACTGCCTAAATAATGCTTGCTGCCTGACCTGTGTATTTATTATCATGAACCTTATTTCTGTGGACATCTGTTGGGATCTTCTTGCTATTCTGTGGCTGAATATTTATCTGTCCTTGCTATCTAGTCCAACTCATCTGGGGTTTTTTTGCACATTTTTGTCTCTATATAAGAGAAGTTTGAACTCCTAATGTTTTTGTTTTCTGGACTTGCTGGACATTAAGCATAAAAGGAGTAGGAAAGAAAAACTTGCAGTTTGGTTAGAGAATGGATCATGCAAATCTAATACAAAGAAATAAATGATGCTATTGCCTTCGACAGTAGAGTGACAGTAGGTAATTTCACAATTCTTTCCTGGTCTTGAGGCTTTCCTCTCTGTACCATGAGTGTGATGTGAAGCTGAGAAAATGTACATTAAGTCAAGCTTCTACTGCAGTCTACTTCTGGTTTTAATAAAAATATAACTATTTAATTGCACACAGAACTTTTATGTAGAGAAGTTGAAGACCTAGGGTAAGCCTTATCTCCTTTGTGAATTTTGGTATAGAAATTTGAATATGCACAGATTATTTGAGTATGAGGAAAAATTGATTTTGTGGAGTATTTTGTCTTGTTTCTCTGAATGCACAAGGAATTTGATGACATATCTTTTTTTGACTGTAACTAACCCTTTTCAGAAATTGCTGAACTCAGAAACACTTTTTTTTTTTTCTTTCCCCCTCAAGGCCAGGCTACTGGTATTTTCTGACTACCCTTTCCCCTCCTCAGCTTCTCTTCTGTTTCTTTCAGTTTGCTTTCTCAGGGCCTTGGCTTTTATTTCCTATATCAGTCTCCAGGAAAGCACCTCACAAAATGTAGCTTGGCTTCCTATCAAGCCTTGCTGTGTGCTTTTATTTCAGTATTACTCCTCTAATTTCAGCTACCTGACTACATAAAAGAATGGAGTAATTAATTTTTAAATTAATGGTTTAAATGGTTGTTATAGCTCTAGAATCAAGAACTTAAATTTTCAAATAGTTTTGTTCCTCAGAAAAGCAAGTTTGAGATTTCTGCTAGTTATTTTCTAGCTAATTTTTCCATATTGTGAGTCAAGTATGTAATTTATTAAATAGAACATGAACACGTGTAAATTGTTTCATTTGAAATGAAGGTATAAATACATCAAGATTTTGAAAACAATATAAATCTTGCTACATTTTTAATGTGGTGTCTATATGAGAGTATTTATGTAAAAGTTTAGATTTTACTATTTCGTCTTTTGACATTGTTAACTATGTTTTTAGTTCCAATCAGTGCACACCACCTTCCCCTAAAAAAAACCCTAACTCAACTTAAGTTATAGGAGGCAGTTACTGTGATTGTAAGATTTTTATCTGTCAAGGTAATTTTGGTTTGACACCTTCATTGCCCCTTTAACCTTTGCTGAAGTGTGTGATTACTGATTAAACCGCAAGTGCCTCATGGATAACATTAACCTCAGGAGTTTCATCTGTCACTTACAGAAGTGCATTAATCACTTCTAGTGTTTTGAAGGAAAACAAGATAGATAGTCATGCACAGTAGTCTTATTTTGAAATTCTGCCTGTCCTTCCCTTCCACCTTTATTTTTCTATTTTTTGTTTTGTATTTCAATGCAAAATAATAATTTCCCTGAAACACCGAATAGCCTGTCAGATCCCTGATTGCTGATTTGCATGACCCGCAGACCTAAGGGGGTGTACTTTTGAAGTTATGTTTTGTTTATAATGTGTACCTATCTATTTTGGTGGCAAGTTTATTATGTAGCACTCTCATTTTAAGACTTTTTTTTTTTTTTTATTTGGAATTAAACATATGGTTTATGGAGAGCTGAATACTCAGTGATCAGAAATTACTTGCCTTTATGCATCTGTGAAGTTTCAAAAGTAACATGATCACTGACTTCTATAGAACCAATAGGTTTTCTATCACGTTCTCTTTGCACTTAGTTAGAATTAAATGGAGCTATTCCAGAAAGTGTCACTTCAGTATATTATTCATATACATACAGTATGTAAAATTAGTTTTTTTTTTCCTTTTTGAAAAGGGAGGCAGTTATTACTTCTAAAGGCTTTTGGCCTTGGTATTTTTTATGTGATGTTATGGTTTTTACACTTAAAGGGTTCATCTGAACTGGATACCTTATAGAATTGGCAGGACAAAAATGCATGTTAACTGAATATTAAATAGAGCATACCCTGACAGCAGGCTGACTTTTTAAAAAAAAGTCTTTTTCAGGATTTATTAAGAAGGTTGTCACTTCAGTTCCATCTGAAGATTTGAATAGATTTTAAAAGATAGTATCTCTCTCTCTCTCTCAAATGCTAAACAAAACACCAAGGGAAGCAGAGGCTGTAAATGCTCTCACCGTCACCTTCTGTTGGGCATTTAGAGACAAAGTTAATTCTCCTTCTGAGTATATAGGCCTGTAAAGGCCTGCAGAGCATTAGGCCAACTCTGTGTCAAATTCGGGAAGTGTCGGTTTATTCGGGGACCTTTTCCTCACCAGTGCTTAGAAGCAAGAACATTTTATAGAATATGATTTAAATATAAGGGGGGAAAAAACCTCTATCCTTCCTTTTCCCTGAAGATCACTTCCCCCATTAAAAGGACTGTTATGAATAAGTACAGCAACGGAGGGAGGAGAAGGGAGCATTCCCCTGGAGAGTGAAAGACTACTAGATTCCTCTCAGGCAACCAGAAATAAAACATGCTTTCTTCCAGTTGGCTTAAAAGTAAGATTTACTTTGAAGTTGTGAATCACACCATGCCAGGCTGCTTAACCACAAAGCCTCAGCTACTGAGAAGTCGACAGGTCCTACATCTCTTTGATAAAGTGGGTAGGTCAAATGTCTGCAACAGTTGCAGCTCCCACGGCCGGTCTGATGAGCTGGGCTTGTCTTGCCATTTATGTTAGTACGGACAGATTGTGTCAGTGAGGAAGATGGTATAACAAGAATTGGGAATTGTCAATTTTTCCCATGGTTTTGGGTCATGGTTCTCTACAGGTGTGTTTAGTTGGTTACTGTAACAGAAAGGCAGGAGGTTATGAGATTTATGCAAAGAAATAGATTAATTTACATCAGGGCAGATGGGCAAAAAGAGGAAGGGATGAGATCTATCTTGCTTTGACCAGATATACAAGATCCACGTTGGATAAGAACTTGGAAATCACTTGACAAATACTACTATTGAGAAGGAGAATCATGGAAGAAGTCAGTCCACCAGTTTGGCTTCTGTGGCATGACTGATCATGAGTACAAGGAGAACATCTCAAATGGACAGCTCTGTGATTACAAATGTGTTACATAGTGGAAACCAAGGTGAAATTGATGGCAGTGGCTGTGTATTTCGTGACTCTCGTATGTGTCACAGCTTTGACCAGATGGATTGTGGATTACTGTACTACTCAGCAGTATGTGCTATCCAGATTCACTGAATGAAGTGCCATCCTACAATTTAATCTCAGAACTTTTTCATTTTTGTAGGTTAAGTGGTCTCGGAATCCATTTACTCTTGATGCTTATTTTGTCAAGATTGTTCATTTGTGTAATGGTTAGCAAGACATTTGATGTTTAGTGCTTGTGCCAAAGCAGTGAAGACACTATCAAAGTGGTGATTTATTAGAAAAAAAAGAAGTGTGAGTGAAGTTCTGCAAGCTAAATATGTTAGAGGGTGAGGGTATTTTACAAGTCATATGTAACAAGAAAACTTAAGCTTCTGAAATTTGCATAGTTTAACTGAAGAATTTCCATTAAGTGTGTTTAGAGAAATGTAGTCATACTGTTTGATGGCTGACGAGTAGCCTGTATGCAGTGAATGTGTGACTTCAGTCTACATCATTACCCTACATCTATATCAGAAAAACTGATAGCTATCCTTTAATTGGTACACTAGTTGCCATTCCGAGCACAAAGCTTATAGATCTTTTGGATGCAGAGACTAAACCCCCCTTTTATCTCTGTGGTGGTCCTTCTAAAAATGATCTGAGAAATAATGATTAAAGAAGGTTTCATTCTCACTGCCCATGTTTACCTCATCAGTGAATGGAAGAAAGAGTCAGTCTGGTTTATGACAATACAAGGGAGTGTGATTCTCATTGCTGTTCTAACCCATGTACCAGCATCTGGCATTTTGAGGGCCTATTATCTGTAGTTTCTTCGCAGCACACCTTTTCCTGGAATGTTTAGGATGGATATCTTTGTGATAAACTGTAGAAAGTTTTGAACAGTACAGCTGTCATTGACACCTGGGGTTAACTTGCCACAGAAGTTTGGAGATAGTTTGGACGCCTTCAGAGTCCCAAGCTTGAGAGATACAAAGTTAATGGAAAGGTTCCTAAGTTGTGGTGTTCCTGGAAGCAAAACAGAATCTTACCGTTTGCTCTGCATTAAACAGGAATAATGTTTGTTTGAACATGTTAAACTAGTCATGATATATTTATGTGTTCAATTTGCATTGTTATATTTTCTGTATAAATATAAGTCTGTGATCACAGGATTTGAAACAAAAGTAGCTGATAAACAATTTTATTATGGCCAATTGTTTGGTGTAATTTGTTGTTATTTATAAAACTTTTTGTAGTTTCTGGGAATCAGCAAGACCTTTCTTCAGTAAAGAGTGAAGATTTTGGAAACGTTCAGGAGATGTCCACAAAAAACCTCATTGTGGGCCCACTCAATCTTCGATTGGATAGCAGTGCGGTACACCGGATAATGAAAATGATAGTTTGTGCTCTGGAACATGAATATGAGCCGTACAGCAGAACTAAGCCAGGTTTGCTCACTATTGCATATACGCAAATATACAGAATAAAACGAGATGTATTTCAGTGCTCTTGAAGGTGCAGCTTCCAAGTAGTTAACCTGCAAATATGTCAGGGGATTTTATGAGTCCAAAAAGTAAAATTTGAAATAAAGATAAAATTAATAACAGTCTCCTTATCAGTGTTGGATGTACTTCTGAGAGAATTTCAGACACTCTGGAGACCATTTGTTTCAATCACAAGCATCTTGTTGAGTAAGGAGGGCTTGTTTCATTGACAACTCTAGCTTAATTTTGGAGTCTTAGAGAAGAAAGTATCCCTGTTGGTATGTATTTTAGTTTGAAATAATAGTTATACAGGGAAGATGCATGGAAACAAGCTAAGGTAAACTGTTAAGATGAGTTTCTGAGAAAGAACTATATGGATTTCAAAGTAAGGAAAATCCAGTTACAATTGTGTTTAGCCTTAGGTAGAACCACTGTAGAATAAAATGATTAATTATGAAGGTGTGTGTGTGGGAAATGCTTTCCATTTTTTGCTAGTCTTCAACCATTTCTGAAACAGTGACTGTAGGAGATATTTTATGTATTATAGTCAAATGTATGTAATCTTGATTTATTAAGAATATTATGGATGGAAATAGAACTATGCCAAGCTCAGAAGAAGTAGCATCATTGGAGGAATACATTCCCACTCGACTTACAACATTCACTGTTCTTAAGTGTACAATTATAATCCCTGTGGCAGAATTCAATTTTCTAGACCACTTGATGCCCATAATCATGGGTGAGAAGGTACGTATGCACAGATATTTATTCAGTTCTTTATATGAAATAGCACATTCTAATAGAAATTTTCTCACTGGGCTGTTTTTCCATGTGCCAAATGTATTAGTGAGTTCCAAATGAGTTTGGTGCCCATGAGCCTTCCTTTCAGATACCTAAGATGAGTGAGGTGTGCGGTGACTAACTAGACTTGTAAATTGCAGGTGACAGGTACTGGTAGGAAAAAAGAATTTGGAAGAGAACAGATTTTAAATCACAAAGCAGATTAAAAAGAAGTAGTTCCAACTTGAAGTTTTTTATGGAAACATTTTTATCAGAAGAGTACCTGTTATCATTTTGCCATGCAGGTCTTCCCAAACTTGGTCAACATAGGCTCAGTAGAGACTTCATAGATATTAACAGCCAGCTCCATGTGTACCAGTTCCACCCAGGACTTTGGCTGTTACTGAGCATTTAACTGCTGAGTGACTAGCTCAGAGAGCCAGAAATGAAGTTTCCCAGCAGTCTTAATTTGTTTTATCTTCTGGATATATGTAGTATAACTTCACCTAAAGAATCCTGTACTGGGTCCTGAGTTCCTGCAGGACTCCCTCAGTGCACAAAGTTGAGGTACTGTGGAGGTGAATCAGTGTTTTGTAGTGAAGAATTGCAGTAGGTATACTGCAGCAGAGGCTGAAAGGTATTTTATGGATAAGGGAAGAAATGAGAAGAGGAGGGGGAAAAAATTAAATTCATTCTTGATTAAGTTCAATTTCTAGGAATTTTCATCTAATATTAAATGCTTCCAATGTGTTTTTCACAAGTGGGCACTAAATACATGTTCCTTGTACTTGAGGAAGAACTTTTGTAGTGCTATGTATTTTGTGGTTCTCAGTATCTGTGGTTCCAATTAAAGCAATGGGAGTTAGGCTTTTATTTGTGAAGTATTTGCTGTGCTAAACATTAAAAAATTGGGATTCAAACTGACTTCCAGAATTAGTGAAATACTTTTTATCAACCTTTCTTTTCAATGATAATTTCTCTCTAAAAATGGAGATGAAGTTGTATATTCTGAAGGTGTGAAAGTAACTTATTAGTAAGAGACATGAAAAACATTTGAAAAAGTTTTGTTTTGTTTTGTTTTTTTACAGAGATGGATTTGAGTATTATTACATGATGGAAGGCATCATGACATTAAATTATCTTGATAACATAATAGATACCTGCTGACTAGGGTAGCACTGTCTTAAGTTGTGTTGTATTTTTCTTGTAGAATGGGCTTATTTACATCATGTTTATGTGATTTAAGATTGTTTGTGTATGCGGAAGAGGACAGAGAATGGAAAGTCTTAATTTATGGCATTTCTTTTAGTGTGTTTGTATAACCATTTTAATTGGTGAAGTGAAATACACACAATAACCTACCCATTAATACTTCACTTGACTCATTAGTCTCTAGGCTGCGACATATAAAATTTCAAGCATGTGCCATTTATTCGGTGAGTGTGCTTTAGGAATGGGTATTTCAGAAGTTTAGACTGCTTGTCTGTTCAGTTAAGGTGGCTGGAGTGAGTGAACTAGTGACAAATCTGTTATCTCATGATGTATTAGGATACATTCAGAAGCTTCTAATATTAGAAAATGGGACATTACCAGGTACCTAATGGGAAATAATATTTCCTTTCAGCCTGGAACAGCCCAATGAATTGTGGTGCTTTTCACATTATGGGCTTGGGCAGATGGTCTTTTTGTAATGGGAGAGCAGTCCCATATTTATTGTAGGTTTGAGGCAAACAAGTTGATTTCAAGTGAACATTTTAGTTATTTTATTTTTTTTTTTTACTCGGAGTTTCAATTTATATTTCCTAAATGAAGCCAAGCCTATTCAAAATAATAATAATTTTGAATTTTAGATTGAAAGTCATGCATACATCAATTTATTGTCTTATTTTGCTACAAGTTTAATAAAATTTTTAGATTCATAGAGTATTTTGGATTGGAAGAGATCTCTGGAGATGATCTCCCAGGAGTCCAACATCCTGCTCAAAGCAAGCCCAAGTAGAGCAGCTCGCCCCAGGGGTTGTCAAGCACTGAATTAGCTCCAAGGATAGAGATTCCATAAAAAGCTTTCCAGGAGATCTGCTTGGAATTGCCTGTGTTTCAGCTTGTTTCTGTTACCACTCATCCATCCCCTCACGGTACACCTTTGGCAAGACTCTGGCTCCCTCATCCCTGTACCCACCCAGCAGGCAGCCATAGACAGCACGAGGATCTCCCTCTGCCTTCTCCAGGCTGAATGACTCCAGTTGTCTCAGTCTCTCCTGAGAGACTGCTGATGTTCTCCAACCCCCTAATCACTTTGGTAGCCCTCCAACAAACTTACTCCGATATGTCCATGTCTTTCTTGTACTGAGTACAGGAGTTCATTTTAATAGATACTATGAAAAATATAGTTGGATGTGTAAAATAGTGTTTTCTTTTCCTTTTTAATGGCTTTTTTTCTTTTTCTGAGGTGTCTGGCATGACTGTGAATACATAATAATATATGACAATGTAAAGGTTAGATCAGCATGAGTTTAGTATGGTGATAAAAATGTAAGCAAATATTTTTTAGAACAAAATATTTTGACTTTGCATGTTCTTGTAGTGGGTTGACCTTGGCCCACTGCCAGCTGCTCCCCCAGCCGTGCTCTCGCTTCCCCTCCTCAGCAGGACAGGGGGAGAGAATAGTATGGGCTGAGATAGAGAGGGGAGATCACTTACTATTACGAGCAAAACAGACTCGACATGGGGAAAATTTATTTCATTTATTGCTGATTAAAATATATTTGGATAGTGAGAAACTAAGACAAGAATCAAAATAACACCTTTCCCCCATCCCCCTTTTCCCCAGGCTCAACTTCACTCCTTCATTCTCTGACTCTTCTGCCTCCCATCCCACCACACAGGGGGACAGGGAGTAGGAGGGGTTGTCGTCGGGCCTTAACAGTCCATCTCTGCCGCTCCCTCTTCCTCACACTTTTCTCCTGCTCCAGCGTGAATCCTTCTCGCTGTCCTTGAGGAAAAATCTGCTCCAGTGTGGGTTCTCCACAAGGCTGCAGTGTCCTTCAGGGCATATCCACCTGCTCTACTGTGGTCCCCTCCATGGGCTGCAGGGGAACATCTGCTCCAGTGCCTGGAGCACCACCTCCTCCCTCTCCTCTGACCTAGCTTTAATATTGCTGTTTCTCACTTTTTCCCCCTCAGTCCTCTGAGCCTGTGGTGTGTTTTTACCCTTTCTTAAATATGTTTCCACAGAGGTGCCATCAACTTGGCCTATGGACTCAGCTGTGCCCTGTGGTGGGGTGGTTGCAGCACTGGCTGGAACCGGCTGTGTCCGGCACGGGGCAGCCTCAGTCTCCCCTCACAGAGGCTGCCCCTGCAGCCCCCACTGCCAGCGTCTGGGCACCAACGCCCAAGGCAATTCTGCCTAAAAAGTTTATACATAAATGTTAAACTTCCAAGAAATTATTTTGAAAAGATTTGAGGATTTGTAGTAAGGCCGTGCTATCTGTAAATGGTTAATTTCATGTAGATTTGCTTGTGTGTAGGTACAAATATGGTAGATAATACATCTGTAGTGTAATAATTGCATGTTTTCTTCCCCCCTCTCCCCCTAGAACTTAAGTGGACTGTTAAATGCTGCAAGCTTCCAGCCCCTGCGGCCTTTACCTTCTGTCCGAATTTTGGTGGATAAGGTTAACCTGGAGCACTCGGTGCCGATGTATGCCGAGCAGCTGGTGCACGTGGTCAGCAGCCTGGGCCAGCCCTCTGACAACCTGCTTCATTACTGTTACTCACACTGCTATCTGAAGGTAAAAGAAGGCTTGAGATCTGTTTGTTATTGCAGTGTGCTGAGAAAAAATTAATACAAGTATAGATAATCTGAAGTCTTAGACGGTTTCTTGGGAGAAAGTTTTCAACTTCTCTAAAAGGACGTAAATGCGTTTCACAGAATGCTGTCATTTGAGATTGCTGCTTCTGACCTGAGCCAAACGTTTTGTACCATGAACAGAGAACTTCACATGAGGAAACTATGCAGACTAAAGCCCCAAGGTCTTGGTGGCAAGATTGAGTTAAAATAATTTGGAAAGAAACCTTTCCCCTCTTCTAGGATAATGCTCATAGAATATGTATATGGCAGTGCGTTACACTTAGAAACTCTGTGGGATGTTATGAGGAGACAACATGACTTTTAGTACTATTGATAGAGCAAAACCATGATAGTGAAGGTATGCAATCTAAAACTGGTGCCAAACAATTTTCTCTTTTCCCCTCTCTTTTTTTTTTCCCCTCTCTTTTTTTTTTTTCCCCCTCTCTTTTCCCCTCTCTTTATTTTTCTTATGAGATGAAGAACCACTGAATGTTCTCAGGTAAAGATCCATTATGTGAGAGGAGGTTTTATTGTAAGCTCAAGGGAAGTTTTGGAAGATACTAAAAATTACTTTGAGATTACTCAGTTGCCATCTGATGTGATTGTAGTAGAGTGAAAAAGTAAAATCTGAAGCCGCATTTAAAACAGGAGTTCTAACCTTTTAGGATGTGCCCAGGTAGTTTGAAACCTTTTGGGTGCTACTAAAATGTAAATATTTACTACAAATACTGTTAATTTTGCTAAATTTTTCAGTTATCCATTCACTTCTGTGTTGATATTTTAATAGAAATTTAAACAATTAATTTCTTGCTATCTGCATAAAAAACCCCACTGTCCCAGAATTGCACGGCAAGCTTTCAGTTTTCTGGGTGACAGGTTTTTACCTTCTGTAACATTTAAAGATATTGCAAATCATCTGCATGTTTTTCAGTTTGAGTTTTGTTTTTTTTTTCTTTAGGAAGTTTTTAGCAGCTGTTTGATCAGTGTTTACAAAACATGGACATCAATTCTGATTTTTTATAGGGTTTATTTTCTAGCTTTAATATAGACCGAAGTGTTCTGTTCTTATGGTGGTACAGCATGTTAAAAAGTCAACTCCACAACCATTTGTTTTCCATATTGAACAAAAAAAATCATAAAGAATAGTTGTGATGAACACTTCTTTAGATGCTCTTATTAGGAAAAAAAGCTTTGAAGGGAAGCTTCCCATTTCCTTAAATACCACTTTTTTAGGCCAATGTTATTATAATTACAAAAAGTGATTTTATTTATTTATAGAAGATTTAAAGGATATAGAATAATGTTTTATAGTAGATAAATTATAATTCAGCATTTTTTTTAAATTCAGCAGAGTGTAGTTAACATTTTTTAGCAAAGAAAATATCTTCATATGTATTCCTATTGGATTATTATGTTAGGTGGATTTTTCTGATTATTTTTGTGGTTGGGGGGAAAAGGATTTATCTAAAAATAATACACAATTTATTTCATATTTATTAAGTATACTTTCAAATGTGTCTATTATGTTATAAAAGTAACTTGAAAGTGATCTAATCATGTGATAATATACACTTCAACCAACTTAATTTGTTTCAGATATTTGGTTTTCAAGCAGCACTGACTTCTCTGGACAGTAAAGGATTGTACTGCTTCCCTGTTCCAGTTATCCCCTCGTTCAGTACTGCTATTTATGGCAAGCTGATCAAGTTTCCCAAATATTGGTGAGCATTAAGCATGAACAGTGTATATAAGTATGGTACTCAACTACTTTTGTGTTTCTAATGAAGGTTTAAAAATGCCGAGCTCCATAGATATACCTAAACTTCTCTGTCTCTTCTATCATATTCTACTCTTAAATCTATTATCATTAATAAATTTCTTTGTAAGGATAGCTGTTAATAAACTTTAGACCCTTGTTTGGTTGAGAGAACAGGCTACGCAAGCCACGTAATTAAGGGCTTTCTTCTAGACCTTGTAGAACTCTGTGAACTAGTTTCCATTCTTCCTTGAGTGGACACAAAAGCTGAAGCTGAACAGGGCAGCTCTTTCTGTTTTAAACTCAACCAAATAAAAAACAACAAATGAGGGGGGGGAAACCCCACCAAAACACCCCAACCCCCCAAAAGAACAGTCTCTACTAGACTTTATTTCTGTTACTCATTACAGTTGGAAGTGTTTTAACATTGTGATCAGGTGTTAAGCTGTTTGTAGTAGTTCAGATTTTAAAAGCAAACGCTTTTGTTCTGAAAACAGTTCTGTGCTTTATAAAATAAGCTGTGTATATATATTTTAACTTTAATGCCATGGAAATTCAGTATTTAAATTTAGCTCTACAGGTTAGATGTTGTGATCATATATGTCAGTGTGTAATAGTTTTTATCAATAAATTGTATTTATAAAAATATTTTCAAGAAAATGTGTTTTAGCAGTACTTTGGACAGAACATTAGTTTTCTTTAGCCCTCATTTTGAGCAGTAGCTGTCTGTAATACTACTTTATGACTGAATTCGTACAAATAATCTTACATAAAATGACAAGATAACAGAAAAACAGGTTAATGTGTTAAATACTTTGGCTTCAAACATTCTGTGTTGTATAGTTAATTTGTAACAGTCATTTGTTTGTGCAAGTTTAATGGGTTATAGGAAAAAAAAAACCAAACGACTACATCTGTGATTGTTGATAGTGCTACATAGAGAATATGCCAGTTTTTCCTCTCAGAAGCTGTGACACAATGTTAAATAGAAGAGGTTTTTAGCATAATCAGCATACCACCAGGTGGTAGCAGCTTAATTGACGTTCTCATATTTTCCGTCAATAGTGTACAAAAGTTCTCACCACTTCAAATGAAATGCTGTTCTGTGGCGGTGTTTTCCTAAAAAATGGTAATGTTACTTAGAATAAGCCATAATCAGCACTAATCACGGTACTTTGGTACTCTTGTAGGATTGACAGCTGTTCCTCATGTGACCTGACGTCTAACACTAAGCTCTAGTTAGTGATTCTTGTTAGTAAACTGTAGAAATAAATTAGTGATTAGTTGTGCAAAATAAAAAAATTATTTTAGAGATGAAAATTATTTTAGAGATTAAAAATAGTTGGAAAAAATCTGTCATCTGACAAATTCATGGTATTCAAGTGCTAGTGCTTTCTCATGAGTGCGCTTGTGCTCTTTTGTGTGTGCTTGTGCTTGCTGCTCTCGATCTCTTGCCTGCTCATGCTTGGTTTCTCACACTTTTTCCACATGCGCCGTTGCTCACTTGCCATCACGCTCCCTCTTATGTGTGCATGGTCTCGTGCTCGCATTCTCTCTCTCATGCGTTCTCTGCTTCTCTCTCATGATTTTCTATCTTGCTCACTTTCTTTCTCTCTGTCTTTTAAAAATACATTCTATAATGATGCATGCCCAGCTGGAAAATAGGGCATGGTAGACTAATAACACAGAAAAATAAAGACGAGCATAGTTTTGGGGAGTAGAGGCAGGGGAATGGTCCTGCTTTAAAATAGTAAATCTTATCAGCAGTTATTAGTAGATCTTGTCAGACCAACACTTATTGTTGTCTAGTGTATTTAGAACTAATTTTAATAGCTTTCTCACTTTTTTCTGTGATACAATATCTTTCTAAAGCTTATTTATTTATTAACAGTGCGAAATAATTACATAAAATCAACCTATTCCAACAATTTATCTAAACTAAGCAACACCAAGTTGTGGATAATAAAGTAGAAAAACAAATGAGTACAGCAGCAGCCTGGTTAAATGAAGTGTAGTTTGAAGTGAATAAAACTCCAGATGAAACGCATCAAATAGCACTTGAACTAAACCGAAATCAGCATGAGGACTGAGAGCTTCATTGAAGTCATGCAGTGAGTGAGAATTAGTCTGGTAGGATAACCTGGTAATGTCATTAAACTTAAATTCAGTCCTCCCCCCAAATTATACCACCTGCTTTATTTGGATTTTTAGATTTCACATTCCAGAGTTTCTTAAAGTACACACATCTGATGCTACATGTGTTCTTCTATTTCTTCGTAGAAAATATATACCACAGACCATACCTTTTAAAAACAAAGACATTTTATGAACTGTTATGGAATCCCTCAGGTAGTATGTTTTGAGTTAGCAGTGAAAATCTCAACTTTATTTCTGACATAAATCAGTAGAATAGTTTTCTAGTTTCAGTATAATAATCTCAAAATATATATGGTGTATAAAATACTATAGTAATATTTATTTTTTAAGAATAGTTGATAAACATTGGTAGCATGTTTTAACAGATAAAATTTCAGCAACATCAGCCCAGTAAATTCCAGTAAATAACCATAAACATTACAAAAGTGCTGTTTTGTTTACCTACTAGATTGATGCTGTTTTAATTTCAGTTAATACACTTTCTTCTTACAAAAGAAATGTGCTCAAGCTCACTAGTTAACTAAGTCTTGGACATCCTTTAAATTGTATAGTTAATCTATTTTTATATGAAAGTAGAAACATCTGGTCTTTTGTTTTTGTCAAGCAAAACAAGATGCAAAATACAATGTTAATGTCAATATTTTACAACTACTTTATGTAGTGTTGCATGCCAGATTGTAAAGCAGCTTTCAAAGCTTTCAGGAGGATGTCTAAAAACAACTAAGAATTAGCAGAATATGGTTAAAAACCTAGAATGAATGACAAAAATGCTTATTGCCAAACAGAAATCTTGAGACAAATTAGCTGATTTCTTTTTTTTCTTTTGACTACAATGTCCGTGGTAACAGATGAGGTAATCTAGTGTGAGATGCTGTAGTGTTATAACCCTCTATCACATATATCGCTTTATTGTACTTCTGAAAAATATTACAGTAACATTGAAGAATATAGATTCTGAATAGCCTTCCTTTATTTTTCTGATATTTGGATTGATAGCGAAGTGTGTCGTCTGTATATTTTGAGGTAAATATTGGTCCAGTTATGTCTGTTATTTTATTGCTTGTCATTTTTCTTGACCTGTCTTCTTAAAATTCCAGACGAGTGTTCCAGACTTTCATTTTCCTTTATCAGATCTGTGGGAAGGTTCTCACTTACTGTCTCCACCTATGGAGTAAGATTATAAATAGGGATGACATGATCTTTCCCTGCATCCTTTCTATTCTTTGACTTAGTCTAGTAGTCTACTTTTAAGGGGATACGTTTCCTTGCTAACGAGTCTCCTCTTTCTCATTTTGAGATCAGAACAATAGCTGCTGGTTTGCTGTCTGCAAGGAAGCACCAGTACAGACTTGCCTAATAGCTGGTCGTGTTAAATTTGAGTGTGTGACTGAACCTTTTATGAACAAGTTGAGGACCTCGTGGGTAGATTAGTATCTAGGGTTTCTTGGCCTGCACTTCAATTATTAGAGAGTACAGAGCAGTTAATTGATTGTTCTTGAATTGCTACTCTGTCAGAACAAAATCTGCACTAGAAACTTGCAAGTAGAACTAGCTAATTACTTGTACACAAAAAAAAAAAAATCTGAGACACTAAATGGATATAATATTTGCAAAGATTCTTTCTTTTGAATTGTTCTCTGCAGATACTGTCTTAGGAAATAAATTTCAGCTTAAGCATAGGCAGTGTGCTAATCTTAGTCAAGCAGTTTCTGTTGAGGAAGGATTCTTGACAACGTAAGACTTGATTTGTGTTGGCGTTGTGTCTCTTTCCTTCAGTGTTTTTATTGAAGAGCTAATCATTAGTGACAAAAGCTGACAAAAGTTTAAAATTTGCTTTGCTGTTAAAAGAAGTCACATTTATCATATACTGGACACCTCAGCTTGTGAAACAAGTCACTTGTTTCACTTGTGAAAGCTGTGGATTACAGTCGTGCCACAGATATTTTATTAATATGTACCCTCACAGTACTGAAAGATCACTACAGAAATCTAGATACAGAGATCTTCACATGGAATATTTGTGGGTATTTTTGTAGGCTTTGTTTTTATGAACCCTTAAGAACATCTGTATAATATAGCTGTTCTTAATATTTCAACACAGATTTAACTGTAAAGGTAAATATTTACTATGTCTGTAGAATCTGTTACATGTACATTAGATTGGCAGGTCAGGTCATAACCTCCTTTTAGCTAACTATTACACCATGATACTGAGAAATATACTTTGCCAGCAACCTGAACATCAGCATTTTGTGTTTTCTTACCTGACTTCCTAGCTTTTATTTTGATTTTGTCACCATGTAATTACCAAATGATTGCTTCGTGCACATAATTGAGTTAAACTTTTTAATTACTAACTTAATATTAACATTACAAAAACTGAGCATTCTAAAGACCTTGTGTTATTACTGTTTAGGTTTCTGGTCAAACTTTTTTACTGTGAAGGTGTTTGTATTTTTATATGGCTTTACTTCCATTTTCTTCCATCAGGTATCCCTTACAAGGCAAACATCCCTCTCTTAATCAAGGCCACATAGTGGTATGCCATACAGTTGTATTCTTAGTGACAGAATTCATCATTAGACTCCTTAAGCAATCCAGTAAGGTCATTTGTCAGCTCAAGTATGAGTCAGGATGTGCACCTGCTCATGTTTGCTTTATGGGTCATCTTGAAAGTCCTATGTGCATATAATGGTATCACAATGAATTGGCCAGAGTGACAGCAATTCATGTTGATCCACAATCAGTGTGGTAGATGAAGATCTGGCTTCTTTCACACTAAGAAGTTTTTTAGCAAGGAAATTAGCTCCTGATGACATGGCTTTTACTGACAATGAACTACTGTGATGACAGTAGGAAATTTTAGGATTTGCTGCTCACTGAAGAGAGGATTAAAAGTGTATAATGGGGGATCAGGCAAACTATCTGTCTTCGTTGCTTTTTTGATTGAAACATCTTCACAGGGCATGTCCAGTGGAGTAGTGCTGCTTAGAACTAGAAATCGCAGTTGAGTTGTGAGCTTGAGAGTCATGAGATGTAGCCGTTACGCAGTTCAGCACAGTTTTGCTAGTAAGAGGCAAGCGGACCCTGCTGGCAGGAAACATGGAGCCACATATCCGCAGACTGTGAGCATTAGATCATAAATCTAGGAAGTTTTCCAATAAATTGACACTTGGGTCTTGATTTTGGCAGCCTGTTTTCTCGACTAGTCACAGTAAATCAAGAGTAATGTCAATTTAGATTGGATGTGGGTTGTGTTTCACATGGGCAGTTGAGGGGCATGCTCAGTTCCTGGGTCAGAAGCAGAAACAGGTTGAAAACACATGAAACTAATTTGGTAGCATTCAGTTGCGACTATTAGTTATGTCAGTAATTGGATATAACTGCCAGATGAAAATTCAGGGTATCCTTCGAAACAGAAAAGAGCTGAGATTGCATGCCTGAACAGATGCCATCAGTGTTTGGGACAGGAGAGAGTTACAGCCACATCAGCATCATGTGAGTTAGAGTTAGCACATGTAAAAACCTGTTTGAACTATTGAGATATGCCAGTGATACGGGCAGTGCAAAACCAGACAGAAACAGTAATTCTTTTGGGTTTTGCATAGTTGGTTGTGTAGAATTGCTTCAGATGTGAACAGTCAGTCTAGGGAGTGCGCTGGATTTCTTCAACGTTGTGTACTTCTCTGCCATCACCTATAAAATGCATCAAAGAATATAATAATCAGATTTTTTTTTTTTAATTCATTGCTTGCTGTTTTCAGTATGGCTTTGTGAGCAACAAATTTGACACTTTCAAAAGTTTGGTTTACTGTGCATCTTTGAGGAGTAGGTATGTCAACATATCATAGCAAATTGTGAACAGTAATATAGGGTATTTAACACTTAGTTTTAACAGGAGAATGATTTTGTAATTGATAACATGGTTTAACATATCTTTCATTATAAAAGTTAAAGTAGGCCATGCGCATGTGTAAGGATGAAGATGCTTAAGGAACTTGTGTGGAACACTTCTAATGTGCAGTGATATGAATGTATCAAGTTTCAGCATGAGCATTTTGAGGCAGTTTTCAGCTGCACTTTTCTGGAAGGAGCTGTTGTTGGTTACCAAGAACAACCCTCTGCCCAGGAGGAAATTTGCATTTTGAGTACATGACTTGAAGCTTGATTAGTGCGACTACAAATTAACTTCAGTTGGAAACCTCTAGTTTAATTTTTTATTTTAAATGTAGTCCAGATCTAATGTTACTGCTTCTCAGCAGATGTGGCAGGCAGCATTTAGCAAATCTGTTAAAAATGCACTTTTAATCAGTGTAAATTGGAAGCAGTTGTATTTTGTAGTATTGTCCATGAGGAGGAAATTCAGCAGAGTTGACAGGAAAGGGTGGTCATCTGTAGTGTTTCCAGTGTAGTTATTTAGACTAATTCATTGTCAAGGCTCTTCAGTGAAAGTAAATTAAGCCTATTAACTAATATCTGTCCAGGGAAAGTGATTGCATGTGGTGGATACTTTATCCTGGTTGTTGTAACTGTTGCCATCAGTATTTGCTGACATTTGTGCTAGAAACAAGTAAATGGGTTTTATTTCAAAATGTGTAGGAATTTCAGGGTTAGAGCCACATTTTGTGTTACTTGAGACTGGTGAAAGGTATGAAAAGCTTACTGCTTAAAGTTGAAGTGCTGTTATGCAACATAAATAGTAAAGAAAATTTGAATCCCTAATACATATTCCTTTTGTATTGAATGTATTTTGAAATTCTGTTTCTTTTATTTAGTGTTACCACTACCTGTAGAAAATATCTGGTTAGGATTTTGTGATATTCTCAATTTACGAGGTTTTACTCATGTAAACTCTGGCCAGAAAAATTCAGTGGTGGCAATTCTTCACACACAGTGTTTGTCCTTTATTTCTCCAGAATTCTGCCTGCAATTTGGTGGCTTCCCCCCTTCCCCTCCTGTGCCCCAAGTGTATCTGTGCATCACAAAGAGAAATACAGTCTCTGAGGTGGCATCTACACTGCTAAATAAAACATCCCAGAAAACAATCTGTGGCCCTGAGGCCTGGTGATCTCTAATGGCTCAGTTCATATCCCCATGCCTAACTGTAGCTTTCCCCTCCACTCTCAAAAGGAGGGGGAAAAAAAAAAAAATCAAGGGAAGAAGGATATGGCCAGGCTTTTGGGGTGCTTGGTCCCTTCAGCATTGTTTGAGAAAGTGGCAGCTGCCATGGCCTGAAACTGGCAGGGAGCAAGCTAACAGGTAAACACTATGCAGAGCCACAGACCATTACTGGAGCCTGTGCTTGGCCACCTTTAGTTGTTACCTGCTTGAAATTTGCATCCTGAAACTGAAGGGCATGGAGGTCAACTGTGGTGCTATCCTGCTAGCCAGCCCCATTCAAATGTTGGTTATTACACAGGATTTTGAAATAGTTTACTTTAGTGTTACAGTTGCTCTCTTAGCTTTCACTTTTTTCCTTGCATCTTCTTTTTAAGAAAATGCTGTGGCAGTTGATAGGATTGAAAGCACTGGTTTAAAAATTTGTAGTTATTAAATACAATAATTAAAAAAAAATTAGATTCTTTCATGCATTAGGACTTCTGGTACAGTTCCCTATAGAATTATGTTTCTGAAATTTTATTATTCACATTGTGCACTAAATAATCCTCTGTCACCAAAGCTGTATGTTTAAAAGCTTCTTGAATAAGTTATGTAGAATTGCTGATTTTGTTTATCTTTTTATGGTTACTTTCATTATGCTTATGGAGCATTGTTGCGTTGCTGGACAAGTTGTAGCATATCCTTCTTTGACGCTGCAGAGCTTCAATCTCAAGTGGTAGGCTTCATTTCCACCTGGAGTGAGGTACCAGAAGCTCTATAGTCTTAAATTATGCATCTGTTTTTACAAGCATGTTAATGTGACACTCAGTTGAATTTGATAACCATGATAAATGGTGACTAAAAACATTTTATTGAAGAAAAGAGATTTATTTATCTTCACTTGGAGCAACAAATAAACCAAATATAAAGACTGGTGTGCATGTTCCCCTGTTCAGCTGTCCATAATACCTTAACAGTTCATCTCTAGGTAGGAGAAGCATACTATCCCCTGTCCAGTGTGTTTTGTTTGCTGTATTCTCCTCATGCTTGTTCCCTCTGTGACCTAGACGTGCTTTTTCTTTTCTGTGGGATTAGACCTTCTCATACATCAGGATCTGTCTTTGCTTCTAGGCTAAGTGTTTGTGTATTGTTTGTGTCCAAGGAGACATCCTCACGGTTTTTCCTTAAGCACTTTTATCCTAGTTGTATAGCTTTGTATTATTTTTTTATTATTATTTCTTTAGCAACGCCTTTTAAAATAAGTTAAAGTAACCTGTCAGCTGTACACACTGAGGAACAGGTACTGTATTGAACACACGCTAATATTTGGACCTCCATTGGGCCTGTATGTTCAGTAGGCATTGTCTGATTTTTCATTAGGTTTTAATCTTCTAAAGGACATAAGCTCCCAGTTTCTGAACTAGATTTTTAGTATGACATGTTTTGGATGAGAATATTAGAGGGCAATTTGAACAAGAAAAGCAAGAACAAGAGAACAGCTGAAGTCAGGCTCGTGTGGGATGAGGCCCTTAAACAGTAAACTATGAGAATAAAATCTGTTTATCAGAACAGATTTGGAAATCAGCTATACCTGTTGCAGAGACTTCTAATGTTGATGCAAAAAATGCAAAGGATTATGTTGTTAAGACACTAATACAAGAATTATGTATTCATTTTTCAATTAATCAGTATGTTTTTTAAACAAAGCCTTTAGGATTTTAAAATAATTTTTAAATGGGTTTTCTTTGCTGTTTAACTAGCATTTTCTTTGAGTTTCATGACTGATTGAAAAATGAACAATCGAATAGAAGGAAATGTATTTGGTAAGCATGATTAGAATATTCCTTTTATAGTCAAGAAATGTGCATACACATGCAGAATGACAGAATTAAAAATCTGATTTTTGTATTTTTAAAAGAAGGGAAAATGGAAATGGAATTGTGATAATGCTGTCACTGACTTAGTCTCTTGCTTTGAAAGTACATACCTTGGTTAGAGTATAACTTTGATTCTGTGTGCGTCTTGGATTTGGCTGTGTACGTATATTACAGCAAGAAAATGTTTTTCTGGCTTTGTGTTTTACTGACAGTATCTTTCCTTCAGTGTGTGTGTGGATGTGATAATTATGATGGCCTTGAAGACTCACTAGGGCTTGTGGAGTTTTTAAGTAATGAAGTAGATGTAATGAGACTAATAGTGAATAGACCAAAACTGAACACAAAAAAACTATATCCATAGAATCTACTTCAAAGTTTGTATTATTTTTGAGGAAAGAGTGGTGTAATGCTAGAGAAATTGCTTAAGATGGTACATTTAAATTTAACAATAATTGCAGTCTTTGAAGTAAAAAGTATTATGCATTTACTGAGATTTAATGTTTTGCTTCCAATAGCTTCTGATACCCTTTAAAATTCTGTCAAGGTTAATAATTAATGAGGCCACAATATAGTAATTTTAATGGCCTTTATATGTTTATATTTGTATTTAGTAGAAGAAATTCACAGAAACCCCCAAATCCTAACCAACTTACCTTTTTGGACAAAGCTTCTTATTCAGATCAATTGTTCCATTTACCTGAAGTTGGGGTTGTGTTCAGCTCTTGAATCTTTAGCAGGGAATTTGAAACTCTGTTAGTTTCCAAGAAGACCATTGAACTTTTCAGAGATGAAATGAAATGGACATTTTGTGCTTCTTTCAGTGAGTTGTGGTCCATCTTCTAACAACTTTGCAGCTGTCACTTATCTTCAAGAAAAAGAATAATTAGGCAAATTTATCTACGTTTAGTAACTTTTTCTGTTTTACACAATTTTCATGGAAGTCCTTAGAAGCAAGTAAAGGCTATGTATTCAAAAATGTTATACATGAGAAATTTGCAAGGGATGGCAGGAAAGGGGGTGTGCATATGGGTTACATGTATTTTCTTTCTGTTCCCATTGTCAGCATTTCATTCAACAACTATCTTCTTCTTAATGCAGTAAATATAACTATTTTTCCTGATCCCTACTTTCATTTTCCAAGAACGTTCAAAGAAAATTGTCATACAGCCTGTTCTCTTCATATGTGCTTTGAATTTCTTCTTTTCTTATGTTGTTCTCCCCATCTTCCAAGCATTTTATTGGAAATACCCTAAGGATGCTTTTTTTCCTTTGCATTCTCTTATTCGTTTCTTTTTTTCTTTATGTCTATTCTCCATCCTTGTGCCTTAATCCCAAATCTATTGATCCCATTGTATTGTTGTTTTTCTTTCTTTTTCCTCTGATCATTTGAAACCTGTGAGAGGAAGATAATTCTGTGGTCCTTTTTGTGCCTCTTTCCTTCTTAAATGTCACTATCGTCTTCTGTCACTTTGTCTTGCCATTTCTACAAGGGTTGAGAGAATGTTATACCAGTTACTTAGCTTTTTGTGAGACAGCAAAGTCTGTGGATCTATCCTTGCGACCATTCCTGCTTGAAGCAGTTGTTCTCCCCAGAAAGAGGAGCCATCTTCTATCTCAGTTAACTCTCACAAGCTTCTGTTCCTAGCTTGCAAGACTTGAATATATCCTTACTTCAGGAGATGTCTTCAGATGAGAAGAAAGCAAAGCCTCTGTTCACCATATCTGTATTCTGGAGAATTCATAGAATCATAGAATGGTTTGGGTTGGAAGGGACCTTAATGATTATCTAGTTCCAACCCCGCTACCATGGGCAGGGACACCCTCCACTAGACCAGGCTGCCCAAAGCCCCATCCAGCCTGGCCTTGAACACTTCCAGGGAGGGAGTAATGTTCCTATTGCAACATGTTCTTCACATCTGTGTTGTTTGGAGAAGGATCAGACTTCTGGGATCGTAACTTTTCCTCTGTATAAAATACAGCTCTACATTCAAGTTTTTCCTGCTACAGGACAGGGTCATATCTGGTGAGCTATGCTGGCTCCGGCAAGCGGCAAGGTCCTCACCATAGATTGGGCTCATGAACTGGGCTGTTTTCTTGTAAACAATGTTTATGTAATTTTTGAATGTGTTTGATAATTTCCAAAGTGTTGTAAGAAATAGCAAAGAGGAAAGTCACATTGCAAATTTGAGGTAGGAAAAGAGTTTGAAATTTGAAATCGTTAATAGAGTGGAATAGACTAAGCAATGAAATATCTGCACGTTTTGAAGTAAATTTGTTAGGAGATAACCAATTTGAATTTAAGATGCCAAATTTTGCAGTTCTGCTGGGAACAAGAAAGGTAATTTGACAGTAACTTAAAAAAAAAAAAGTGAAATTTTAAAGGTCATATTGGATAGAAATCTATATAAAAAAATCCTTATTTGTGCTCCTAGTAATTCAACAAAATTCTATCCTACAAAATCATATTCTATATCCTACAAAACTATCTTGTATATGACTATATTGCTGCTAAATTGACTGTGTGCATTTCTCTCAGATTGAAAGGATGGTTTCTGAGAGCTGCTGCTCTTTCTTCTGACAGCATGAAAGAATGGTGGAAGTAGTTGCTGTTCTGAGAGCTGCCACAGTCAGGACTCTTGCTGCTCTGATAACACCAGGTTGAGCATGGATCTCCTTGTCAAAGGGCAGCAGCCTTTGTGTCCTATTCCTGTTTTGTGGCATCATGTTCAGCAAATGACTGCGTTTAGCCGTGCAGTTTTCTTCAGTGAGCACCAGCAATGTTTCTGAGCCCTCCTGGCTCCCTGTTTTACCTGCTAATGGTAACCAAATGGCTCTGTGTGGCAGGTTTAGAGGATTGATTTAATGGCTGTTGCTGCTGCTTCTGGGAGTGTGTGAAGGGGGAAGGAGGAGAGGGAGGGGGAGAGGTTGCTTCTCTGGACAGTAAAGCAGGCTGCTCTGTGGAAAGGCAGTTCCCCAAACCCTCTTCCACCTCTGTGGCTGCTGGGATTGGATTACGCTGTGGTGTCCAAAGCAATGACACTAAATTTACGAAAGCTACAGAAAAAAGTAATGCTTTGTTTTAATAAACAGATTGTTGCTCTTTGGAGGTTTGTGGACACTAGCAACATTTACCTGGTTACCTCTGGTGGTTTTGGTGGTCTTGATCATCTGGAGTTGTTCAGTTACAGCATCTCCAAATTCCAACTGATTTTTCACACACACCCCACCCCACCCCCCCCCATCAGGGCAACTATAATTTACCCGGAGTTAAATGATAATGATTGCATTTATTTTGGCATTGCTGCTTTTCCGAGTAGGAGCTAGTTCTTCTGAAAAGATACAAGGCACAACTCAAGCAGTGGATGTAAAATTGCTCTGCATCTGATACGATTCCCTCTGTACTACCTTCATCAACCCTGTGGTTCCTTACAGAAAGTCTTTGCTTCTTTCTGGACTTCTTTCTGTTTGTTTTTTGTTTGTTTGCTTGTTTGTTTGGGTTTTTTTGTTGTTGGTTTTTGTTTTTTTGGTTTTTGGTTTTTTTTTGGAGAAAAAAGTTATAATGTTTTGATCTTTGATTACTGTAATGAGTAGTGATTTTTCTCATGGGCCTTATATTTGGATCTTGCTGGACGTAATGCAGCTAAATGTCACATCCCTTCCCTTGTCTCCACAATCGATGACAATAAGATTCCTATGTTCACGTAAAAAAGTTACAGACCTTCTCATAGAAGTAAAGAAAGATCAGATGTTTAAAGTATGAGCAAGAAAAATGTCCTAAATTGGCATTAATCACATTCCATGAGGAGACTTCCTCGTCTTATTGTTTTCTGATTTACACACACACACCCCCTCACACACCTTGTCGAGTTCTGAAGATGCAATTTTTCAAAGATACAACTTTATGCACAAGATTTAGTTGGTTGATGATGTATGTAAAGCTAACCATATACAAGACTTAAAGAAGACTGAGGGCTCATTCTGTAATCTCCTCAGAGTAGAGAACTTGGAATGTTATTCTTTCATAGATTGCTCATATCACTAATGATTCTTTCTGGAGACAAGTATTAACTAGTGATTAGAAAAGTAGTTTTTTAAAAAGGAGGAAATGGCAATTAGTGACTGACCTCCACTTGTAATTAGGTGGAAGTTCAGATCCCTACCATCTGTCCCATTGATGAGCTTTCCCAAAGCCAGTAAGCTGAATTAAATCTAAACATCCTAAATATGTTTCTCTAATGCAGCTGCAGGTTCAAACATGTTCCTGCATTACAATTTCAGCAGCCACCTTAGTTTATCCTGTAAAGAAAAATAAGACTGAAACCCCAGTCCCTTGTTGGGTTGATCCCTTGTTGGTATCAACAATTCTTTAGTTCAAATCTGTTGCATTTTGAGGCACATAGGCAATGACTTAACTGGAAGTGGAGACAGACTGCTTTCTCGCCTTCTTTCTTAAACTTTTAATCCAGTGGGTGGAAAGACTCATCTGATGCTTCGTGTGGCTGGATTCAAGCTGAGGGAAATTCAGACTTTCCTACCCTCACATTCCAGGTCTTTGTTTTTTTCTTGCAGCCTTTGACATTTTCTCTTGGTGTCTCACAGCAGATAAAGTTACAATAACCGCCCCACTGAGGTCATTGCTTCTCACTTCCTTGTTGCTTCACAAACCAGTATTATTATTTCCATGTAATGATCATCATTTTTAATCTAATCATCATAATTTTTAATGTTGAGATGTAACAAAACAAATGAAATTATTTAAAAAACTATCCGGGTTTAGATCTCCTAACATGTATCTCCAGAGTCTTGAATTCTTTGCTGCAAAGGGATTTTGTTTTTTCTGCAAGGTTTCTTCCTTTTAGATACTGGTTTGATTTTAGTAATTATTTTTGTTCTTATATGTTTATTTTTGCTTTGCTGAATAAAGCTAAATTTTAATGTTGCCTTAAAACACACTGTACTGAGAATTGAGAATGGATAATCTCTTTTCATTTCCTAAGATGTATTGAAGCTTGCCCTTTGCCTGCGTTGTTTTGTTTTTACAATTGTTTCAAGGAAATCTGTGATTTTTTCTGAAGTTCACATAGGACTTAACACTTTTACAAACATTTTTCATCACTTAAAGTTTCAATTCCAGAACTGTTGTTAAAAAATACTGTACAGAAGTTGGTTTTGAAAATGATTGTGTTGGTCCCTTCTAACCCCATGTCTAAAATTTTCAGAAAGAAAAAGTTAATTTTTTTTTTATTCATTAAAAGAAAAAAAGAAAGAAAAGAAAAAAGTTGGTGAATCTTGAAGCTCATTGTTTTCTCCCTTGTAATATATTGTGTGGTTAGCAGTGTTTCCTACAAATAAGAGGCAGAGGCAGCTGCTGAAAATTCACCTGTGTAAGAGATGACATAAGATGTCAGGCAGCCTTTAGTGAAGCCTATAGAGGAACAGAAGAGGTTTTGAAGACATCAGTCTTGGAGATGTTTTTGAAATGAAGTCTTTCAAAGCGGGTTTAATTATTATTTTTTGATAATAATAAACTTGGTCCTCTAGCACAAATAACTGGTGTCTGAAGACTAAAAATTGTGTTAGTGTATACAGACATGTGATATTACTGGTTTTTATTGTGAGGAGTAGTGACTTCAATCTTACATTTAAAAAAATAATAATTCCAAGACTGTAGTGGTTAACTTCCTTTCCCTTTCTTCTTCTCCCTGTATGCTCCCTTCAGAGTTTTGATATTTGTCATTAAGTAGCTAGACATTTTCCCATACCCAATAATAGTTGCTTAAATGTTAAGAGGATCAAAATTATCATTTTCTTTAAGTTGATGCGAAAGACCAGATTAAGTAGAAATATTGGATTTGTTGTAGGTATGTAGATGAAGCCTTCATTCATGTCAAATGTAAAACCAGCATACATTTTCTGTTTGCCTAAGAGGAGAGGTGTGCAAATGCTGACTGAAATTATTTAGGCATTTAAATTACATTCAGGTTCTTCTAAGGCACAGTTGCTGGGTTCTAGTAGCAGGTTACTGGTTTTGTTATTTTGGAAAAAATGAACTAATCGTATTTTACTGTACAGGATATGAGTAATAACAAAAATTAAATTTTTGGAAACATTTTGCAGGTTCCAGCTTTGCAGTTGGGGACTCTATATAAACCTCTGGAGCCAGCTGTTCACCACTATATTCTTTCAGTCACTCTGAGGTGTTGATTTTAAAAGAATGAGTTGCTGTTCCTAAAGTCTACAGACTGAAAATATTTCATAGCAGGCCTGTGAACTTACATGGATTGGTTATATTGGTGCCTATGCATGGTGTATAATAAGGACCAATTCATGTTTTCATTCAAAAACAGCGAAGAAAACTATTTTCTTTAATGGTACGCCAGATTTATCCAAATATTTCAGCAAGTCTGTATTACAGTTTGTCAGCAAACTGGGTACAACCAAAGTGTATTTAAAAATCATTTAATTAGGACAGATTCATTTTCACTAAATGCCACTACACAGCAAGACTTGCTTGTTCATATTTCCTTAAATTTATTCTGGAATTTGTCCAAGTTCAGCTTTAATGAGTAGCCTATCCTGCTAGTTACATTAGGATTTATTTTCCCCTAGAGAAGAGAGTTTGAATTGGTAGGTTTTTAACCTGTTCAGTTAAATGAACATATGTTCAGAACTGCATCTTAACTCTTGAGTGTAAAGATTTGAGAAATAATTATTTCTATTGTTGTTAAGAGTTTTAAAGTGCGATTTAAATAGTGGTTTTAGACTCCAGCTATGTGCCATAACTGTTTTAATATGGTGATGAGTTTTGATATGAAGTCACATTCAGTTGCTTAATACAAATTTAATGATACAATATAGAAACACAGATCTGACTTGGTTTACTGAAAAAATTATTTGTATTTTCACTTATTGCTTGAATATATCTCTTGGGTCATAAAACTTGGTTAAATATAGCTCAGTACCTTATTAATGATGGATTTTCTGTATTAACAGGTGCAGTTTGGTAGCAAACTTGTATTTTAACTTCTTTTAAATGCATTATTTCTATTTCTAAACTATTATAATAAATCCTGAATTATAAATGTACTTTCATCACTAGCCAGGTCTAGTTAAAATTTCCTTTAAGCAACATTTGCTGCACACATGGTACAATACTCCCCCCCNTGCTTTATTTTTTTTCTATAAAAAATGATTTATTTTCTTCAACTTCCCATTCCTCCAAAGCTATCTGAAAAGGACCAGTAGACTTTATTCCTATGGGATTGTTAAAGTACAATAAGGGTAGAATTTGTGTATTGTTAAAAAAAATTTCATACACTGTTATTACCCTGAAGGGACTATTTTATGTGAAACTTCTGAGTTTTAAATTTAGCACAGTTCAGTACAGTAGCTGTAATATGTATTAAATGAATAGTCAGACTTTTAAAGCAAAATCTTTTCCACTGTCGTATTGTATGCTGTGACTGCCACAGCTCTTCACAGAACCTCCTTAAAATACATGAATTTGCTAATACAAATGTGTTATTTTAGATGGAATTATTGCAGAGTCATGATCATCTTGAATTTTGCTGAAAAAGGTTTTCTACCTTCTTTCTTCCTTCCCAATTTTACATTAGGGAACTTATCTTTTGAAATATTCAGAAACTTTTTTCTGAAATATTCAGTTTTAATTCTGCAAAATAATATTCAGAAATAAGAGAGAAAAGTAGAAAATATGTTACTTGAAAATATAACAAAAGAAAAAAGAACAGAAAGGAAAAATGTTATGGTGCACTTCTGCAATGAGATAAATAATAAAAGAACATAATACATGGCTTGAAAAAAAGGAACACTGGGAAACATTCTGATTGCTATCACCATGCATTACATTTCTCTCCATGTAGTGCCTCAAAAGCATTGCTAACATCCATATCTAGTTTTCCAACTTCATTTCTACATAAAAGTAAATAGTTTGTGCTGTCTGTTCAATCTTGAGTTTTAAAATAAATTTTTTATTTATTGTGTATATGGTGTTTTGTTATACAGGGATGGATTTTGCCAAGTATTGAATCATCTTAAATACCCCTTGACTTATACATACCTTTTCTGCTTAAATTGATAAATTACAGAGCTTGGACTTACAGCCTAGGAAATTCTAGGAAAGCATGTTCAAATTCTAACTTTGACCAGCATAAGAAAAGGGAACAGTGTTGCAGTCTCCATGTGTGCTTTTCATGGCACTTAGGGCTTTCTTCTAGGGACTATGTGAGTATATGTACATTTACACAGAGGAATGTGTATGTCTTTGAGGAGCTGAAATGGAAGATAAGTTTTATCTAATTGTGTCCACAAGAGAGTGATCTTCATGTCATGCTTTCTCTCGTGCGTGCTGTGTGGTAGAAGTTGTCAGAATGTGTTCCAGGCTGTTAGTTCCTTTTGGCTGAGTGGTTTTCTTCAGTTTTTTTTAAACCAGGCAGCATCTTTTCCTATTTGCCGGCCTTAATACTAGTTTTATTTTCAGCTTTTGCTTTGTCTCTCCTTAAAGTAGTTCTAATTTGCTAACTAGCTTATTTTTTGAAGTGTAGACAAAAATGTTTTTTTTTAAATGGCTTTCTCGCACCAACAGATTTCAAGTGTGTGCAGATGCATTTTTTTTCTTAGATTGCCATTATGTGGTATATGTACTTTTTGGGAGAAGAAGATTTTCAGGAAAGGTGTGTGGTATGTTTGAACTTCAAACTGAGAGACAGGAAGAGCTTCAGGAGTTTTGTACAGATATTTCTTACCCCTTTGGTGACCTACTGTGCTGCAGTTGATAGAGTAGTGATCTTGGGCAGTGAGGCCAAGAAGTTGTCTGCTCATGCATTCTAGAAAGATCTTTACATGGCTGGCAGCAGAAAAGGCCAGTAGGAGATGCTTGGTTCCCCCAAGAAGGGCAAATGTATTTTTCTTGTTCTAACTCACTGGTGTCAGTCACTGCTATAAAAAAAACCCCAACAACCAAACAAGATCTGTTCTGAAAAGGCCTCTATTGAGTTTTGATTTTCCCAGCAACAGAGGCTGTACCGATCCAAAATACGGTAGTTCCAAACTTCAAAGACCAATAGTTTCATTCAAACAGGAGACTTTTTTTTTTTCATTCTGAAGGAAATTTCTACTGCCAAACACAAGGCTGAGTTCTCTCATATAATCTTGAAATGCAACTCAGAGGAAGTCAGGTTGTTGGTTTCCTCCTCATTCTTCGCAACATTTTTGAGACAGACAATCCTGATTCCAAGCTGTGTGAGGTTGAAAAAACTTGGTCTAAAGAACAGTGATTACTATTACAGAAGGCTACATCTGTTTTTGTTTGTTCTTTATCCTCCATCTGTATTCACATCACCTCTCTGAGACTCTTTCATGAGTATTTTCTTTCATAAGAATAATTTTTTTTTTTTTATTCCCTTGTTTTTATTTTTAGTGAGGAGCAATGGAATTGGCTTTTGTGGATGGGCTTTATCTATGAAACTTTGATCTACATAGACATCCACAGCTGAGATAATCACCTTAATCTCCTTCTATAGGCAGTGGGCAAAACTAGTGACCTGCAGAAAGCAGCTCATTTACTTCTCAGACCTAGAATGAATAGATCTCTGTTACGTATATAAGTACTGTTTTCTTTCCTTTTACCTTTGAAGGGTCTCTATAGCCATCTTAGATATGGAAGTTTATTTATTCTGTAGGTATCTAATACTTGATGAGATTAACTCCTCTTATTCCAGAGAAAATGGTTTTCAGTTAGCTGTTTCCTGGTATTGACAAGGAATTGAGGGAGGAGACTTAAGAGGAATGCTTGTACGTGCAAGTCCAAATTCAAAGCGATGACGTTACCTTTGGCTGTACCAGTGTGTCAACATGGTTGTTGATACATGTCTTCTGATGTTCAGAATGCTTGTTTCCAAACCGTGTTTCATATGTTGCACAGGCCTTATCTGCAGCTTATGGGCCAAAAATGCTAGCAGCAAAATACTTTGCTGTTCTCCTTCTTCATCTAGATAATAATGATCATGGGTCTGAGAAGTGATGATGTGGTTTTTCCCTCACAGTTTTCTTCGTAAAGGGCCACTTTCCCAATCAGGTGCAAAATGTGCAAGGAAGTGTAGTTCTTACTGCCAGATTTTGTATCACTTCATACTGCTACGGATTTTTAGAGTTTGAGCGCCAGGAATGGCCTGTTTCTGAAGTCATGGAGCCTCCTGCAGAGCCTCTACTGCTAGTATGATCTGACGTATGCTAGGTCACACGGCTGCAGGCATTTTCTTGTGGAGCCAGATGGGAGGTGCAGTGTATTGTGGCAGCTTGTGACGGTTCCTTGGAAGGTTTTGCTTTTGCTCATCTGAAGAGTCATTCAGTGTCCGCAAGGGAATGTCTTTACATTTTCGGTCCCTCGACCATTTTGGTAAACGATGTTTTTTTTCCTGGGCTAAGGGATTGTGTGAGCAGCTTCAGTGGCTTTCCCTCATTTGAGGTTCTGATTCCCAATGGAACATTAACCTAATATTGTTAATTTTCATGTGGCTTGAGGCTTGTCCCTAAAATCTTGTGATGGAGGAGATTCTCCAGAATGAGAATGAGCTAATTTGTGCATCAGGGAATATATTTTGGGGATACTAGAGAAAATAAAGCTAAACAGCACAAAAAGTACATTTCAGTGATGGAACAGGAGGTAATAAGTGCAAGAATAATAATGTAAATAAACTGCAGGAAAAGGCTCCAAAATGAGAATATTAAGGAACATTTGCAGTTATTGTTGAATGTAGCAAATCAATCTGTTGCTTAATTTCAGGTAATAGTGTATATATTAGGGGGAAAAAAAAGTAATTGACTGACTTTACTATAGTTGTGGTAGAGCCTTCTTGTTTGTAGTGGACTCTCTTGTCACAAAAGAATTGATTTCCAAATGGAATGTCTTGTACCTTGCCCTACTCTCCCAGTGCCTGTCCCCACCTGTTCCTCCTCTCTGATTATAAGGTAAAAGGCATTGGAAAATATTAGAATCACTTAATAAGCTCTATGTCAGCCAAGTATGGAATATGAGGAGAAATATGGAATCTGGAGCTTGTTGTTTGTGTTTTGTTGTATGGATATTGTTTGTATGTTTTTTTGGATCACTGGACACATCTCATTTCGTGATCGACTGTAAGCTTTTAAATAAAAATTCTTCAGAAAATTCAATTTTTTAACAGATTTCTTCTGTGTTTTTAATAACTGCACAATTTTATGAGTAGCTCTTATTTTGGTGGGACCACTTGGAATTGATTTTATTAAATATTTTAAAGCCAAGAGACAAATAGATGAAAATATAGGGTTTTCTCATGTTTTGGAGGGAGATGTAAAGTTAAATCATGTAACAGAATTCCTAATTAGGGTGAATTTCAGTGTAAGTGGAATCAGCTCTTACAAGAAGAAATTTAACAGACACACAGCTCCAACCTTACAAACTAACTGCATTTAGTCTGGTATTCTGTGACTAAGTTTTTAAATTGTTATTTTTATGCACCAAAGTAATTATTTTTCCTTTTTTTTTTTTTCCTCTCAATATTTTCAACAGGACCAAGCGAGCTCATGTCCCACTAACAGAATGCATATTTGAGCTTCCTAATTTGACAGTTCAAGCAACCAGAGCTCAAACCCTTCTGCTTCAAACTATTTATCAGAGCTGGTGTCATCCTGTTGGAAATGTCAGTTCAGTGGTGGTAAATGAAGCTTTACTGAATGAGGTTTTCCAGACTTCAGGTAAATATGTGATGCTTTTGGTTAAGTATTTATTACGGTACAGAGCACTACTAGTGAATGTGCATACAACTATATCCTTTAAATCCAGGTTTTTACTTATAGTAGTTAACAGACAGAATGTTTTTTGTGTGTATATGGGTATTTATAGCTTATGCTTAAGATCCAGGATGTAAGCTAAGCCACCAAGCTTCGCTCCTTGGCACCAGTTTCTGGATGCATTTAATTTTCCCATACAGGATAATTTTCCATGCTTCCCTCATCTGAAACATCCACCCTCGCTGCCTTATATGGTGCAATGTTGTAACTTAAGATCATGCAGAGGTGAAGCTGTTGGAGGAAATAAAAAATACTGGATTATTAAGGGCTTTATTAATCAATGGCATACATTGCATTTTTTTAAAGGACTGCAGATGTTTCTTATCCGGTTTCATAAAAGTTACTTCACTGTTGTGAAATGGCTGAAGATATGCAAGTCTCAGTGATGATGATATAAGTAATGAAACTGGTTACCTGTTATCTTTTTGCAAAACACCCATGGATTTTGGGAGTAAATTAAGGGTTTTGACCAGTTTACAGAGGAGACCACAGTCTTCAAGTGCGTAAAGGTCATTCAGAAGAAGATAATATATTTTTTCTTTATATTTCTATGCAGAGTAGAATAATTTAGACCTACTATTATTTAGACCCATTATTGTTTATCTGTTGTGAATAAACACAGAACAATAATAACTGAGATCTTTTGGAATCTCCATCATTACCAGTCTTGGAGAATGTGTCAGGAGAATGATTCAGATGTAATAAATAATGACTTGAAGCAGAATGGTAGATTGGGCTACCAGTGGAAGTCTTTATCAGTCCTATTTTCCTTTTTCAGTCCTGTTGTTTTATAAAGTTAATTCTGTGTTGATCTGATGGTGCAAAAGAACTGTTGTATTTTCAGGTGTGTAACCCTTGGAATAACCCTTTTAAGAGCTCAGCTTTTCCTTCTTTCCCAAAAGTCACTGATCTGATTCTGTGTGGGTCATCTAAGGATGAGATTGTGAGGTTTTATTTTCAAGTACTGGTATGTCTGAAGGTAGCATGTTTACAATCCACACCTCAGAAATACAGTCATTTGATCATTTCAAATGGTCTTAGGGTTTGCACAGTTCCAAACTGTTTCATCATTTCATCATTTAACATGTTTCAGTCCTTCAGTTCAATGAACTGTGATACAACCGTGCTAACAATGTATCTGCAGAATAGAAATCTGGAGCACACATTTTAAGTACTTACAATAAAGTAAACGAACAGTACAATACACTTGTTTTGATCTTCTCTTGTTCACGGCTTAACGCTTGACCTGGTAAATTTTACACTTCTGTAGCTGTACTTTTCATTAACTAGACGAAGGCAGCTTTGAGTTCAAGGCTATGAAATGACTGCTGTCTACCCTTTTGCCCTAATTCTTGGCTAGGTTGATTCTGTAGGTCTACTACCTTTTGTTGGAATACCTTTGTGTAAATATAGTATTATGCCTTGTTGAACATCAGCCTTGTACTTAGTGTCAGCTTCCACATACTTTAACAGTAACATGTATGTGTGTAAGCTTCCAAAAAAA
>VXBL01009720.1:261847-327510 GCA_013400195.1 Aramus guarauna
TTTTTTTTTTTTTTTTCCTTCAGTGAAGTAACTATGAGGATAATGTAGTCAATAAGGAGCTTTTTAGTAAACAAGGCACATCTGTTAATCACTGATACTCTTTTACTAACAGTCAGATTAGTTTCTCCAACATAAAACAACAGCTGACGAATGTTCCTTGGGAGTCCTTGATCTGGGTTCCTGCCTGCCGTTGCATGCCTCAGTGCTCCTCTGGGCTTGTGCAGATCAGCCTTTGATGGGCTGGTGGCTCCTGTGGTGGGCCTGGGAGTAGCCCAGCAGGGCATTATTTGGGCTCCCCCTCCTGCCATTGTCTCTCTGAGCATCTTTGTGGGTGTACAGATGAGCTTTTATTGTATAACCTAACATATCACAAAAATAAGTATTTTTGTCAATTGTATTGTGTTTTCCATCTCATCACAGCTCATTTTTAGCTATGTACAGAAGTAGAACAAAAGTACTTGTGGTGGGTTCACCCTGGCTGGAGGCCAAGTGCCCCCCAAAGCCACACTATCATTCCCCTCTTCAGCTGGACAGGGGAGAGAAAATACAAGGAACGGCTCATGGGTCGAGGTAAGGACAGGGAGAGATCACTCACCAATTACTGTCACAGGCAAAACAGACTCAACTCAGGAAAATTAATTTAATTTATTACNCATGGGCTGCAGGTGGACATCTGCTCCACCATCATCCTCTATTGGCTGCAGGGGGACAGCCTGCTTCACCATGGTCTTCTCCATGGGTTGCAGGGGAATCTCTGCTCTGGCACCTCCTCCCCCTCCTTCACTGACCTTGGTGTCTGTAGAGCTGTTCCTCTCACTTCTCACTCCTCTCTCTGGCTGCAGATGTTCCTGGTGGGTTTTTTTGTGTTCTTCCCTTCTTAACTCTGTTAGCCCAGAGGCACTACCGCTGTCGCTGGTGGGCTTGGCCTTGGTCAGTGGCAGATCCATCTTGGAGCCAGCTGGCATTGGCTCTCTATCAGACACAGGGGAAGGTTCTGGCAGCTTCTTGCAGAAGCCATCCCTGTAGCCCCCCCACTACCAAAACCTTGCCGTGCAAATCCAATACAAGATCAAGACAATAGCTTTCCATCCGTGTGGTGGTGTGGATTAATTGTTTCTTTGATCAATTTTGTTCATATAATGCAAGTATAAACACTTTTACTTTATTTTCTTTTATAGGTCTTTCTCCTTTTTCCTTGACTTTTTCTGATTTAGTTTCTATGAAGTTGTAGTGGTTTTGCAGGAAAAATTAAAAAATAGGGTTAAAAAATCTTCGTACCTTCACTTTATCCTATTTCCCAGATCTCTTTCTTGAAATTCATTGCTTTCATTCAGCTGTTACAAGAATCATATATTGTGTGTTTCATGAGTACTGTTGCCCAAATTATCTTCTGCTGTTTTCAAACTTGTAAAAGCCATCTTTCTAACTAATTAGAAATATTGCAGGACGAACAGCTATGTCTCTATCTAGATCCTTATCCCTCTGTTAAAATAAAAAAGCCCTGCCCAGACATGACATTATTCTCAAAAAAAGAAAGGGCTTATGTAGTTGATCTTCCTGTTTTTAATGGTCTGCTGTTACCCAGAGACTTCCAGCAAATCTGCCTGCCTACAGTCTGAATCACAGGATTTTACACATTCTTGATACGCAGTACCACACCATACTTTTTTGTCCTTTGTGAACAAACTGTGCGCTCTTAGAAATGTTCTAGTTATGCGTTACCCTTCTAGACCTGTTCTGCCAATTTTGAAAATATACTGAGACTTCAATTTTTTCTTCTATAGTTTAGTACTTGCATATAGCTAGGCTTAAACATGTTTGCCATTTGTTTATGTAGCCTACGCCTTTCTCAACTGCCTGTGTCTGTATTACCTCTTTTCGTGCGGTGATTGAAGAGAGTTACTGCGCTGAAACAGTTGTTGCTGAGCTCCTTATGTCTTTATTGAGGCTTTGTGCCAGGTGCTTTCTGTGAGTGAGTGATGTGCCTCCACAACATACCAGTTCAGTATTACTTGAACTCAAAAGTGAAACCACAAGCCTTTGTATCCTCTCAGCACAGATCTTTTTTAGAAGGAGTTATGGTCCCTAGTTGTATGCTTTTTCCAACACAGCCCTGCACTTATAATATGGGCTAAGACATGCTGTAGGGAAAGAATAGATGAATTAGAGGAAAAAAGAAAAAATGGGAAGGAAGGAAAAAGAGAGAAAGAGAATCATCTGATAAAAAGGCAAGAGAGATGCAGGGGAAGAGAAAGCAAGGAGAAGCAGTTAGAAAGAGTAGAAAAGTAGTAAAAGTTAAGAAGGCCAAAATTTAGTAGGAAGACAAGTACAGATACATGAGTTGCAAGAGGAGGGGAGAACGTGAGAGAAGAGCACCTGGCTGTTGGTCCTCTGACATGCTGTGGAGACTCTCACAAGAAATGAAGGCCTCTTTGGGAACCTCTCTGCTGGGTAACAGCTGAAAGACTTTCTGTGGATGTAGTTTAAAAAGGGAGCTCTGCACTATTTCCGCAAACATGGGAACAGAATTTACAGCTAGTATCTGGGGTTCTGTCCTGTGATTTCATCTGGAGCAGAAAAATACTTCTGCTCCAAAACTTCCTTCAAAACTAATTTAGGCTGAAGGTAGTGTAGGGATTCAGAACAAACTCTCATGCTTTTTCCTGTACAAAATCTTGTTGGGAGTAGATTCACAGAATACCAGGAGGGCAAATTACATGAAATTTAACACTTTTATGTCCCCCACCTACCTTCCTCCCCCTGCTCTCCTGAAATTTTTTTCTGCTAGGAAAAAAACACTTTCCTCAAGTATTTTGTAGTTTGTTGGGTGTTAGACTTGCTGTCTTCATCAGATAGTCCGAGAGTTTTTCTTTTGATTAACTTGTCCAAGGCAAGCTGTCTGAAAAAATAAGTTTTGAAGTCTCAAAAGCAAGTTGTATGTGTTTGGCTTCTGACAGACTTTAAGAATGAAGTGCCTGTACTAAAAATTTGTATTTGTCATACATATTAGTGAGGTCTGCTATCTTAAAACTATCAATAAAAAGATGTGTACACCACTGTGACTAGCTGATTGAGCTCAGAACTTGTGAAGGACAAGTAAAATGAGCATTTAAAGAAAAATATATGGGGTTTACACTAGCTATTTATTGTAAATATGTTTGAATATTATGCCTTCTTTAGCTTGAGACTATTTAATTCTGCTAAGGGCAGATTTTTAATTGTAACTGATTTGGAATTTAAAGATACAGGTAATGGCTTAATGGGATTTTTGAAAGTAACTAACTCCATTGCAGTGACACCTTAGCACTTTTGTAATGCATAGTTTTAAATGACTGCCATGACAAAGGTTCTTCTCAAATATCAACTGGTATTTTTAGGGTTCACAGAAGCCAAGATAATTAAAAAATTTCGGATAAATATAAAGAATGAAACTTATTACTTGAATGAACAGGCTTTACCATTAAAAAGTACAAGAAAGATTTGTGCTGTCTAAAATAAGAGTTGTGCAAGAATAAAAAGAATAGAAAATTTAAAATAGTAGATGGGAATACGAAGTGACAAAATGAAATATAAGAGATAAATAAAACAGCTGCAAACAACTGCTCTCTTTCATGGGTCAAGAAAAAAGCATTATTAACTTCTTGATAATGCATTACATCTAAAATAGAAAAAAAAAAAAAAAAAAGAACAAAAGCAGTCTTCAACCCACACATAGCTGTTTGGAAATTTATGTTTGTGTTTTGGTTTTATTTTATAATCCTTTTGGTATACAAACACATCAGTATGTTACATGTCAGTTCAATAATGTGTTAGTTCTTATGCTTGCACATGCTTGTGAAACATCCCGATTTTGCATTTCATCCACTATAAATGTGGAAAGAAACGTGAATCTGAAGTGCATCACGCTTTTGACATTTGTGCAAGTAGATGTACTGATGTTAATAAAATTCCTTTGCTATTATTATTATACAATTTTAAAACAAAAATAAGTGCACAAAATATGAACATTTTAGAAGAACAGTGCCAGTTAAGATCTTTCAAAGGTTGAACATAATTAATCCTATGAAGTAATTTTACTGTGTACTTTTTCGTTATTTGTTAGTAGGTACCTGAAACACTCAGTTTTCTAACCATTTCAGCCTGCCAAGAAAACATATACACAGTCACACATGGCTTTAGTTTACTCTGGAAAACTGGAACTTGCTACCACTTTTTCCTTGTCCTATTCAGGTAGTTCATTATTTTGTTGACAGTTCTGTTCCATTAATCTGGTATTTTTGGGAAAATTGCTTGCAGACCTTACATTTCTCTATTGAAGGTGATCAAATAGGCATTTGAATCCCTCATGTAAATGATGTCTTAAAGTTAAAATAAAATCTACTTTCCAGAAAGTAACTGTAAAACTATTTTATGCAAGATTTCATGTGGGATACCTTAATGGTTGAATAATAAATTTTACCTCATAAAAATGAAATTCAATAATACAGTAGCTTTCTCAGCGCAGTAGCATCTGGTTGAATCTCATGAGAGCCAATATTTTCCAACTCATTAGGATCATGTCGTTCTGTATGTCGTCAACATTGACTTAGCCAAGCTACCTTTACTTACATAACCGCCAAACTATTAAATAGGTCTCTTGTGGAGTGAAGTCAAATATTCCTCTTATTTTGCTTTTGCCTTGGAAGAAGAGAAGAAAATGTACATACTGTAACATTTAAACATCTGGTCTAAACCACATCAGGGTAACACTGAGGAAAGTAACAGGATTCAGTATTCTTCCCAGGTGTACATATAAAAAAGGGTTGTGAAGCTGCTGCATAGTTCTTTTAACCACTTAGGAAAAAGACTGAAATGTGACTTGCCTTTCTAATACCCCTGTTTTTAAAACTACTTTTTTCTTCTTACCTGCTCCCCTGCCACCAAACCCCAAACCCCAAAACACAGCAAAAGCCCAGCATTTTGACATTTAGTGGTAATGCAGGTTGTTAAGCTGTAATCACTTCCTTGCAACATATTGGCATTTAATCTTTGTTTGTTCCACATAACGTGGCCTGTTTGGGCATTCTTTTTGAGGAGTATGACTTAAACTTTCTGTTTAAAATCAAAGTGTAAGAGTGTATTCTCTGAACACATTGCTTGGGAATGGCAGGACACAGCTGTATCAAACTCGCATGGTATGAACAGTTTACTGTCTTGCATGGGTGACTGTGCCCACGTGTGTCCTCATCCTTCACGTAGGCTTCTGAATGTAGTGTGTAAATAGTATTATTTTTATACATTGTACATTTCTGAGAAAGTCTGGTAGATTATGAACTCTAATATCAGATGGAATCAGAGTGTGGATAAGCAACCCAAGCACACTTTGTTCTTTATCTTAATTATTTGAACTTAATATAGTTGTGTAGAATATTTTATTTCCTCTTATTGTAGACATTTTCAGTGATATTCTTAAGTCGTGAACTGGTTTACACCAAACATGGGACAAGTGGGACATTTTATCATTTTAATTTTTAATCCGTGGGGTTTAGCTTGTTGAGTATCTTCTTAATAAATCCTTTGCCTGAAGCAATGATTCTGTAGTGGCCTGAAATGAGGAAGTAACATGAAGCATGCATATAAACCAGTAATTATAGTTGCCTTTTTATTTTTTCCAGTCTAATTAATAACTGCTAATAAGCTTTGAAATTGAGAAATACGGCATTCTGATGAAAGAATGGTGGTAAGCGTACTTAAGGCATTCATACAGGCTTAAACTCTGATTTATAACATTGTGCTAAAGAATCTCTTGTCCTTAAAAATTCACTTGAGACTTTTTAAATGTCTGTTGTGGTGAAAGTGAATGTATATGTAGTGTCAACAGCACAGTCAAGGAGAAAAAGAAAAGCTAAAAAAATCAATAGGTTGTGAAAGGAATACATATATACATGAGATCTATAGATATACATAGATGTATATAAGCTTCTTAAGTTGAATCGAGTTTCAGAATTGCAGGAGAGCTCAGTTCAGTGTGTATGTTGAAATTAACAGCGAACTCTTGTTGGGTATGTTGGTGGGCTACCAAAAACAGGACACCTAAGCTTAGAGCTATAAATAGTGCCCTTCCTCCAGAGCCTGTAATTTATTTGCACAAATAGCAATGGAAGCTGTGACTGAGAGCACCTGTTTTGTTTGTTCAGCTGCTAGCTTTGTTATTTCTTGTTCTATTAAGAAAGGTGTGTTTGTACAGCAGGGAGGTAGGCTGCCTTTTTGCCTTGTTCTAGCTGCCATGTGCTGCATCAGGTGAAAAACTCCATGGGATGTTTGAGGTGGTGGCTTCTTTTCTAAGAGCAATAGAGCATGTTGAGACTAAGCTACTAGAATTCAGTGTTGCGGGAAGAAGACTGGGAAGAACATGTTCCAAATCTGCTCCGTGATAGGAACTGGAAAATTTCTAAGAAGAGACACAAACAAAAGTTTCAGAGATAAGGAAAGAATCTTTTTTTGGGGAGGACCCAGAGAAGTTGTTAAATTTAGAGTGAACCAGGAAGCCATCGGTAGTTGCTGATACCACAATAAAGCATGAATCAGAAGGCCATGGTGGTTTTTTGGTGCCTGTGTTTTAAGAAAAAAATGCATGCAGAGGTCCTGCAACAGAAGTATTGACCTCAGTCATGCTACCGTTTGCTGAACAGTGCTTTTCAGAAGAGCAAAAGGAAGCTATTTCTTTGCCCCTGGCAAAAAATAATGGGGTTGTCAGAAAAATCAAGTTGGAAGGAACTGGCAGAAGTCTCTAGTCCAATCTTCTGCTACCATCACAGTCATTTATGGGATCAGATCAAGTTCTGTAGGGTTTGATCCAGTCAGGCCTTGAAAATCTCCAAGGCTAAGAACGCCCTAGCTTTCTGTGCAATCTGTACCACAGCTTGACTGTTCTCATGGTGAGAAAGCTTTTCCTCCTGTGCACCGCTGTGAAGAGCCTAGCTGTGTCTTCATCACAACCTTCTCGTACAGACTGGAAGGCTGCTAATGTGTCAAAAGCGTTACTGCTATTTTTTACCTTTTTAAATGTTAAAACAAAAATCATAACTGAGGAGTCCTAACTGGTGCTAAAACTCAGTGATGGTGCCTCTGGTAGCTGTTTCCTCTTCCAAGTCTCATGCCAACTAGATTTAACCTGAGCTTTCATGCTGTGGGTACATACAAACTCAGTCACACTGTTGTCTAATTAGTAAGTATGCTAGTGTATGACGTTGAATATTTCCAGCTCAGACCATCACTGTGGTAGTTTGACAGTTGTGGAAATTTCAAGTGTCAGTATCACTCCTTTTCCCCTTCAGGTTAAAGAATCCTACTTTGTAGGATATTACATCAGATTACATAGTGAGATGTTCTGAGAGGGAAATGAAAATGCATACAGGTGATACAACACAAACAAATGATTAATATTTTATGTCTACTAATTGTCTAAGCCTTTCTGTGTATGGTTTCATGGGACCTCCTTTCATCTTAAAATGTAAACAAAGCTGTTGTGGGCTGCTAAAACTGCCTGTTACAGAGGTTTGTTCACAAGTTTAATTTGTCGAGCTTCAGTAGTTGTTATTTAAAAATCTTAAATGTTTGCTATCACATTCTGTAGTGATGTTTCAAGATGTCACCATTGGAGTGAACATAAGCCAAACAAATAATCCCCCTCCCCCCAAAAAAAGAAATAATAGCAGATCCTTATCTTAGATTGTAAAAATGAGGTATAATATTTTCATACATGCAGTCTTCCCCCTTCTAATGGTTCTGTACTGTTCAGGTGAATGTCCTGTATGTGCATTAAAATAATATGTCAGTTATTGAATTTCAGCGTCCAGTTACAGTTTGGTATAAGCATCCCTTTCTGTGCCATCCATGACATCCATGTCTTCAATTTTTTTCTCCATTTGGGTAAACAAAAATATTAAATTTTTTATATGGATATGGTTGAAAAATGTGTGGGGATCTTCCTCACTTTTGTCAGCTGCAAGTGCCAAGAATAGTAAGCATTAAAAGAGAGCACAAAGATAGTGACTAAATTAAGTGTTTAACCCTTCTCCAAATTACTGTAGATCCAGAAGAAAATGTTCCTGGTAAGTTTTCCAATGCAGATAGTGACTTACAGATGTTACCCTCTTACTGAAGATCTTTTCTTGGAAAAACAAACCCCACTATCCTCAGGTTTATGCATGTAGAAAGAAAAAGGGTAATGAGGAAAGATTGTATTGGATCAGTCTGTTATGCATTTCATTCAGTTTGAGTGAAATAGTTCTTCAGATGGTAATGCTGTGCAGGGCAGGAGGGGTTTTTTTTGAATAACAGCATGGAATTTTTTTTCCATTGTAGAATTAAAGTTAATAAAAATGCTTTGTGATCCTGAAATGACTTGGATCACTTTAAAAGAAACTGGAACATCTTATGCAATATCTTCCTCCTTGTTATTAGAATGAGAAATTTTGCAGTTTGAAAACTAGCAGACTAATTAGGGGTTTTGATCTTGATGAGGTAAGAAGTATCAGTGAAGAGATTTTGAATGGAATAGATTATTAGGGAATGTGAATGAAATGAAAAAATAGTAAGTACAGAATTGAAGAAGTTGCTGTGAGGAACTTGCTTTAGTAAAAATGTTTGCTGTAGCAGTAATCCTTACTTTAGGAAAAAAAAAACAATCAAGGCATAATGAGAAGTAAGTAGATTTAAGAATAAGCACCTTTATAAACTACTAAACATGGTAGAAGCATGTTTTCTGTTTGCAAACACGTAATCTTGAAGGCTGATCTTGAGTAATGAGTTTACATAATGTGTGTAGGCTTGATCAAATAAAAGTTGCCCTAAGTCAAAATTACGTGACAGATTCCACGTGTTGGATTGCTGCTTAAAACTTACTATAACAGTGCCTGCAATAGTAGTAGTTTACAAAAACTTGTATACTCTAAAATTACTTTTGTGTAATGACCTTTAGTAAATGACACGGAAAATTATTTTCCATTTGTGGAGGCTTTTTTTTTTTTTTTTTGTGACAAGGTAAGATGATAAATACCAATGGTATTTTTGCCATAGAAAGATACCAGATAACGTACTGCAATAATAATTGCTAGTCTCATGCCTCACATGATTTATTTTTATATTAAATCAGGCTTTTTAAAAAGCCCCATATGTTGTGATTATTTTAAACCTAGAGATTATAGATCCAAATCCCAGTTTGTAATTGCATGGATATTCAAGGAAAAGATATTATTCTCCAGGAATATATCTTGTGGGAGAATTGTTAAGCTGTTGAAATGCAGACTGTATGAGGAATGATTATTGCGATCCTTGCAGTAAAGAATAATGTTTTCCCTACATGTCTAGTCCACCTAATTGTCATAGAATAAAATTAATGCAAGGTATATGTAATAAGATAATGGTGAGGACAGACGGTAAGGACAGAAAGTCTATTTTTACTGGAAAATACTAACCTACAATTAGAGCAATATTTTGATCATGAATTCTTTAGGTTAGTATTATGCCTCTAAAGGCCAGCAGTTCTTTTGGAGAAAAATTCTACCGATGGTAGAAATACACAGTAAAGGTAGTGATAATAAGGCAGACAAAGTTAGTGAAATTCAGGAAACTAGAGTAAGCAAGAAAATTTTAAACTAACATTTTACAGTTTTGATTTTGCTTTTGGAGGGGAATTACTGAGGAATAAATGAAGAAGGGGAGGCATGTTACAGTGTTATTTATCGCTATCTAGTGAATCTCCCTCCTGTTTGTGTGAAGTGTAATAGGAAAATTAAATATGGCACAGCAGATGTATTTGCTTTGATCTTGCTTTGAAGTGTTGTACTATTGTAGGAAAGTATTCCTTACTTTGCAGTATTACTGTAAATTTCTTTTTTTCATTAATAAAGATAGATATCACACTGTGCGATATGTTCATTAAAAGCTCAGATTCTAAGGAGATGTCAGAGTTCTATGTATAACCACAGCTCCTGATTTTTGGGAGCTTTAGCTTAGGCAAAATAAGAGCTCCTACATCTGCTTAACATCCTCCAAAACATACTTTGGAACCAGGGCTGCTATCGATTCAGAGATAGTAATGAGAGCTATTTCCAGAAACACCTTTGATTTAGTTGGAGATTATCTAAATAAGTGTAGTCCTCAGTCTCAGCTTAGTTTCTTTCTGTAACGATTACATCATAAGGCTGGTATGGATACAGATCAAACCAAATGCGTGTTTTACTTTTTTATCTTTTTTCACTCTCATTTTTGCCTTTTGTTTTTGAGGGCAACATGATAAATAAATCCAGATATTACACCTTCTTAAGCTGATTTCCCCTGTCCTCACACCCTGCCTCTGTTGCTGCATCTCATTCATGATCTTTTCCTCCTTTTACTGTTTTTGTGTCAGATCCCGGGATATTTGACCCTTTTCTTCTTCTTTATTGGACTACTTTGTTCTGATCTTCTTCCTTTCTCCTTTTGATTTGCCTTTCTTTGTGCTTTTCCTTAATAAACAGGAGGGAATCTGATCAGTTAGGTGTGGAGGAGTAAAATTGTCTCTTGTATGGCAGCTTCAAATGTTGTTTTTCTTGTTAAAGATGCATTTCGGAACTGGGGTTTTTTGTAACCACTTTTTTCCCCTCAGTTATTGCAGGGCATGGGGAGTGACTGTGTAGAAAATAGAGAAATTAAGAAGAAACACAGCTCACAGGTAGTGTTATAGAAGTGTTTTAAATCTAGACTGAGGCAAAGGGTTTTTTGCAGTAATCCAGTAATTTTCAAATTTTCCAATTTAAGACATTGACATGGTTTTTTTTCTCAACCTGCTGTTTGAAGAAGAAAAGCTTCATTGCTTTAAGGGGTCTGATCTTGTTAAGAAATTACATTAAGTTCTTTTTCATATGAATTGTCACCTTAGCAGAAGTGTGTTGTAGTCTGGCTCTTATCTGTTTTCTGAGAGAAGTGAATACTGGATGATTTAGAGGAAGATGCAAGAATCCCAACATTATAGATGCAAGTGATATATCTTTGCACCTCTGCAGAGGGTTTGAGTTCTCTTCTTATGTTAGCTCTCTTGTTTTTACCTGGCTTGTGTGATGTGCCACAGCTAGATACAGCAATTTTGTTATGCCAACTACTTTATTCTTGTATTAGTTAGCATTTTTCATTCTCCTATATGTAATCTCAGATTTGTGATGTAGGCAAGTCATCTAAACTAGATATTTTAGTAATTGGAATTACTGAAGAAAAGTTTCTAAAGAAAAGTAGTAACAAATAAAAATACTAATAAATTAGTCACGTGCTTTGCTACAAACTGACCAAGAGGAGTTTCTATGCTTAGAGCTGTCCCAACTTACTGTTTTAAGAAGGCGTCCTTGAGATTTCCATTTTCATCTGTCTTCCAGAATGGTTTTCTTACCTTTTTATTGTCTTCTCAAAGAAAATCTTTCCTGAAAAATCCCTTCTCTGGTATCTCTGTATCAGCCTATTTAGTGAGAATTCAGTGGATTCTACTCAGAAGCTGTCTGGTGACTTTTGGTTTCAGTTTAGATAGCAAAAAAAATCCTCCAAATGTGGTTGTACCCCACTGTTATATAGCTGGATGCATTCAGCTTTCTGACTTTTTATTTTCTGATATTTTTACTGTTGAAGGACTATGTTAAATTCTGTTGCTCCTCTTTAACATGTATACCAACATGTCATCTCAGAAATCCAGACCCCAATTAAATTTTTGGGATACTCTTTGCTGAGTACCTTCAGATTTGTTAGCACTGTGAAGAATTAGTCAACCATCCATCTGCAGTCAGTGTCGGCAGAAGGAGTTAAATAAGAGCCTGATTTAGTTATTTGCTTGGTAAAAGAGGTTTCAAACTTTTACACTGCCAAAGGATGACTAGAGTTAGGAATAAAATAGGTTTTTTTCAGAGACACTTGGACGTGACATAAGTCTGTAGTGATTTGCTGTCAGAGGTGAGTCCATTTTTACTTCATAGAATGGAGACAAGTGGCAACCCTACTTGCCAGTAGGGAACAAATTCTCCTCTTCCCTTCCATCCAAAATATACCAAAGCAAAAGAGTTTTTTTGTTACGGTCTGTTACAAACCAAGGGATTGGGATCAGTGAGGATGATTTTTTTTCTTTCTTTCTTTTAAACCAGTTGTACTGTCTTCATGCTTCCCTGGATTTAAATGCAATTTTTGTATGAGTGCTTGACAATGAATATTTGCTGTTGTAAGTAGTTATGACTGCTTGGTATGCTCTTGGCAATAGGTTCAGAATTGTAGGGTATACAATGTAAAACACCTGTTATATATCTGTTATACTTGTTGCAGATTCTTTTGGAGTCCCACTTAGTTTCTAAAGAACATAGCTTCTGCGTGTGTTCAACAGCTTTTCAAATGCTGTGAAACTGTGTTATAATGAAGATAATGTACAGCTCAGGAGGGTGAACTGCGCTATTCCGGGCATGGTCTTAGGAAATTGCATCTAAAAATATACTGTTCGTGCCAACAAACCAGATCACTTCAGAGACATTAGGAGTCCATAGATACTTACGTTTACTCTTTTTAGACTGACTGTAAGCTTTAAAGCAAAGCTTTGAGACACTGACATAACAGCATTTGCAGTTCTGTTGAAAGCTCATATGATTGCATCTTGCTATAGCTCTCGTAGCTCCTGGTTTCATCAGTTAACTCTATTCTGTCCACTGGGCTTAGATGAGGTAGTTGTGATCGCCAAAGTGCCAAGCACTTGATTTTCTGTCTTTCAAGAGAGCTTTTTATAAAACTTGCTTTGATGTGTACTTCATGTCCAGGCTACTTTCCCCATGGGATCACTTTTATGCTGCTATCTATTTGTATGTTGCAGTATCCCACATGTTCTCAATGAAACACAGCTTGCCAGCAGATTTGTGCTTATCACCAAGATACAATATTCAGCAATAAAACCAACTACTTCTTTAATTCATAAAATTTGCCTTCTGTAAATTTGCACAAAGTCTTGAGAAACTCTCTTTACATGTACAGAATATTCCTGAAATATATGGAAAAAAAAAAATAGCTGAAAAAGGGAATAGTACCAGACTGTTGTCGTGATCTCAGTCTTCCCATTTCATGCCCTCCCAGTTCTTTTGCTACCTTTATTTGAATGATTTGTCTGAGTTTGAATATAATAAACCTTTAGGGGACTTTCTTTCTAACAGTGTCAGTGAAGAGCTGTTCTAACTTAAAAACTGGAGGGGAAAATGAACAACAAAAACATGCTGGTGACCAGGTTTTAGGGCATTGCAGTAAGCACTAAAAAGTCCACACTTATGATTGCGAGATGAAATACAGAAATACAATTCAGAGCATTCACTGAAAAACATATTTTTTTTCCTAATATTCATCTATCAAGCATTCAGGCAGATGCTGCATTTACTATAGTAGCATTTGATGAGAATATTGGGCTGCAGAAACAGAAGCTATAGACTTTGTAACAGAATACCTTGAAGCACACGTACAAGTAAAATGGGTGATTTTCTAGAGAACTAAATTTGTGAATTTCCCTCCCTGTTACATTCTGAAACTGGTCTGAGTTATGAAGATTGTCATTTAGGTTTCTATAATATTGCCCAATCTTTTATGTAACCCATCTAACTGTACAAATGCTTCAAGGGTGACCATAAGACTATGTTTTATTGCACCAGGTGGCTTTGTTCTTAGGCTTTCAAAATGGCACGAGTATCTGTATGTTATTAGTCTTCTGTGAGATTTTAATTTTCCCTTGAAATTCTTGTTTGCTGTAATGCAGTAAGATTTCTCTGTGTGTAGAATAACAATTTCTCTATGTGTATGCATCACATTCCTTAATCCCCTTTGCAATCTAGTCTTTCAATGCTTTACTCTCAGTTATTTGAATATAATTGAACATATTCTGGTAACATTTCCTATTGCTTTCTACAACTCCCTGAAAGGAGGTTGTAGCCAGGTGGGGGTTGGTCTCTTCTCCCAAGTAACAAGTGATAGGACGAGAGGAAATGGCCTTAAGTTGCGCCAGGGGAGGTTTAGATTGGATATTAGGAAAAATGTCTTCACCTAAATGGTTGTCAGTCATTGGAACAGGCTGCCCAGGGAAGTGGTGGAGTCACCGTCCCTGGAGGTATTTAAAAGCCGTGTAGATGTGGTGCGTGGGGACGTGGTTTAGTGGTTGGATGTGGCAGTGCTAGGTTAACGGTTGGACTTGATGATCTTAAATGCCTTTTCAAACCTAAACAATTCTGTGATTAATGTGCCAGCCTCAGTATATGCCTGAATATTATCTATTTGGAATTCCAGTCCACACTTCATTTATGAATGTATAAGCTTCTGATAGATCATAGAAATACTGCAGAAGTCAGTTTGAAAACTTTACAAAGAATGGCAGAAAAAAGAAATTGTTTGAGGTGGCAGGATATTGAAAAGACCTGATGGTGCAAAGAGGAGATTTGGATTTTTGGGTTTCTTCTGCCTGGGGAAGTGGTGGCAAAGGGGGATCCAATGCCAACACCCAGCACCTGCAGGGGGGTGAGACTCTTCCAGGGCAGCTCCTGAGGTATTTTGTGTGTTGCCCTGCTGTCACCCATTGTGACTGCTACACAGTCACAGTGTCCCAGGGCAGGTAAAAGGTGGGGGGTCCTCTTGGGCCCCACTGCCAGACTGCCGGGAGGTCCCAACCAGGACAGAGCTGGCCCCAGCCCAAACTGATGTTATGGTCCAGTAGCATGAAATATGGGGAATAATGAAGGAGGAGAGCCCTCATATGTGAATGTTCTCTGCATCAGTGAACAGGACTACAGCTGTTCCTCTTTGAGCCAAGAATCTTGAATTTGATTATGGTGGTAGAAGCAAGGGTAAGAGATGAATTTGAGGTGGTTGGTTACTCACATGTGGGAATGAATACTGGCTTTTCTCAAGCAGAGGTGGGTCCTCTTTGAAACCACACTGCAGTGGTGATTGTGTCAGATTTCTTCCTGTGGTGGTTTAAGATGTTCTATCAAAGAGGTCAGAGTTGCAATTTGTTTGTTAACCTTTCTGAAATTTGAGGAATAGTCTTATAAGCAACTCTTCTCTAAGGCTCACTTCCCTCTTTCTCTGTCCTGCAGTATGACTTGCAATTGCTGCCCAAAATGGCAGTGAAAAATCATGAGCAGATACAGTGGGTAAAACAGGGCCATGAACTATAGTGTTAGTTTTTTTAAGCAACTGTAACTTTGCTTTATTGCTGTTTTGAAACTTTTTTCATTAATAACAGGTTGTCGAATGAGGTGTAGTCAGTAGAGGTCTTTCTAGCGTCTCCTAATCTCAAAGGAAAAGATAGTCCCTTCATTTCTGTAAAACCCACTTAAATTTTTTTCTCTATACTTAGGAGTCACGTTCTATTTCACTGAGGTAGTACAGAGTTCTTTTATTTTAGTCAGTTACAAAACCGACTTCTTAGTGCAATTGCACTCAAAATCACAGTTCAGAGCCAAGTACCCTTGTGGGTACTTCCCTGTTTGGACACAGCTTACTAGGTGAGCTCAGAAACTTGCTGGATAAAGTGTCAGGATTCTTTCTTTGTTTTGTAAGCCATTGATTTATTATTTAAACAAAAGAGTTAAAATCTTTATAATTTCTGTAATTCACTTTTTCTTTTACCTATATTAAATACATATATATCCTCTTGACTAAGTCTTTGTATTCAAGTGAGGAATATATTTTCATTCTTTGCCATTTTTTGTCTTTGCTTTCACTGCTTTTAAGCGTAAAAAAAGCATAATGCTGAGAAACAGCTCCATGGTTGTCCTACGTCAGATCCGTGCTGTATGTTGTCTTGTCCTCCCCAAAGCCTCGAAGAGCAGCTTGACTTCCAAATGCCGTCCAAGTCATTATTTTGCTGTTCACTGATCTTCCTAAGGCTCATGTGGACTTTGGAATAGGAGATGAAACTTGTTACAGAAATTACTTGCGAGCCTGAAGAGTTGCTTTGTAAGAGGCAAATTTATTGGTATTTGCAGCAACTGCATCATGTATTCAAAACGAAGTTTTTTCTGGCTAGCAAATTGAGGTGTGACAAGTTCCAGTAGCTACCACAATTTCCAGTTAAAAGATGCTTTTTTATGTGGACAGTAGTTAATAACTGCAACAACTTGCTGAGACTGCAGGGTTTTTTTGATAAATTCATGCTGTTTAAATACAGGAGTGGAATCCTGTGGCCTGCCTTTTAAAAGGGCTGGGTGATCACAAGGCTTCCTTCTTTTCCTTTTCATTCTGTGTTACTTGATGCTTCACAAATTATTTTCTGTTTGAAATGTTCTTTCCCCCAGATCTCTAACTGGAGCCAGCTGATTTCTGAACTATCCTCTTGATCAGGCTGTGTCTATTTAACGCAGTCGGCCCTTGTTAGCTTCTGGTGCTAGCTGAAGTTGTATATTTTGCTATTGGTTTATATTTCATTTGTATCTTATTGTGAATATGTTTTCTTTATATGAGGCTTCTGTTCATTCCTTTGCATATGAACCTTATAGTTTTATCTGTAGTGAGTGGTGATTGAAAAAGTAACTGTTTAATCAGTGTTTCAAGAATCCAGACTTAAAATACCAAATCATAAGAAAAGTTTATGAAACTTGCTGACTGTGACAAGTTATAGAAGTCGGCTCGTCTGTCTTTTGCTTTAGTAATGATTTTAAATACAAGTTATTAAGTGCTGTTAGCATAAACCCCATGAAGCTGACTTTTTGAAGTTAAATAAGTGTAATATAATTTCCTGATGATTGCTGTGTCATTCATCAGTGTAATGTTTAAAATAAAAAAATAAAACAACAAAGCAACAAATATATTGTGTTTTATAGTGGCTCAGCTATTTCATACCTATTGGAAGCATTCTTTACCTTCTTAGGAAGTTATCAAGAAACAGTTACTGAATAGTCGTCTTTATATGCATTGCCAGTAATTCAGAGATATATTGTAATTCTAGACATTGGCAGGAATGAAGCTCTCTTTTTAATTGCAGATAGCTGGTTTTCATTGCGAGGCATTTGTATTTCATTGACTACCTCAGATATTTTTTCTGTTTTGCACGATTTCTCTTTGGCAAAGGAAACTTCCTGATAATAAGTGAGAAGAGTTTCAGCAGCATTCTGCTTGCTCAGGGTGTTCTGTGGAGGAGGTGTCTTGGGTTTGTATGATTTCACAGATTTCTAACATGGCTGTTCATACCGTTTCCTTGCTACAAAAGTTAATGGGTTTTTGGACTGCCATGCAGTGTGGATAGAAGCCTTTTTGACTTATCAGTTATCCTTACTGCGGAGTTTGAAATGAGATTGTTCTGGCACTGAAACGGTTGATGTCAGGAAAGTAAAATAACAACTTCTTCACTTTCTGTCCATGATGTGGGCAATCAGCTTTATTACCCTTGGAATCTAAATGTGTCAGATGAATTCCTTAAGCCTACTGTGAGTTGCCTGTGTTTTATCCTGCTTTTCACAGTGCAACATAATGTTGTGCAGTGCTACTATTTTTATACTTTTAGTTCCACACCTGTTTCTTTGTTTAAAAAAAAAAAAAAAGACTTCCAGAATATATAAGTACAATAGCGTTGTCCTTTAGATCATTCTCATCTGTGTTAAGAACTTTTTGATATTTCAGTTGTAGGACTCTGTTTCCCAACAAAAGTCATGTGACATCAGCAGTGAGGTGCAATAAGAGCTCTCTTAGGATTACTTTAAATAGAATGGAAGACTTTGGGTATATAAGGTTGTGTGGCCTTGAATGTGATTTTTATTTGATATATGAGCTGTGACATAGCTATTGCATGACTGAGATGTGCCTGTAAGCGGTGTAGTGTACAGATGGGGTTTCTCTGAAACAAAGCCAGCGACTAAATCTGAATGTGCTCATTTAAAGGGTAAAGAATACTTCATAAAACATATGGAAACATTTCTATGTTTTTTCATTAAATGGGCTTCTTACTCCTTACACATTTTTTATGATTGTTCATGCTAATATGTCATTTACCTGAATCAAGACTGCCTATGCATCTGTTTGGTTTAGTGATGTTTGTATAATGTTATGAATATTTTTTTTAAAAACACACTAAATACACTTTTTTATTTTATAATTCCAGAATTTTTCATCATTTCAAAGGTGAAATATTCCTTTTTCATAGAACTGTTGGAAAAAAACTTGCCATTATGCATTGCAAAATATATGATTTAGGAAGAATGTCAGTAATAGGACAGTTGCACAGTATGATTTGGATTATGTGGTTATTGGGATCCACTGAAATAAAATCCAGGATTATGTAGATTTGAACAAGAAATGTAGACTGAATTTACACAAAGAGGATCTTGCTCTTTAGAAACACGGATACTGAAAACGTGCAGGAATTGTAGCAGCCCACAACGTACTATGCCAATAGCAGCTAGTGAGAGTTTTGTGTGATAACACACTGATAAGTAAAAATATGAATATATAAACATACATTTTATATGTAATGTTTATAAGCCAGTAGGCAATGCTTATATCCAGTTTTATGTAGCTTAAAAAGAAAATTGAAAAGCAGAAGAGGGCACAGAGGAGAGCTGTAAAGCTCGTATGAGAATTTGGAGAAAGAGATCTTCAACTGAAATAAATAAAGAATGCATCTTCATCCTCTGAGATTTGACAAATTACCTGATTGTGCCACCTGTGTACTTTCAAATGAGTAGTAAATTGGGTAGCAAAGGATTCCTTCATCTTTGTTGCCTTTTTTTTTTTTTTTTGATAAAACCCTCCAGTTAAACCCATGGAAATTGGTATATTAAAAATAATGGACACATTTCCAATAGTGAGAGCAGTTAGATTTAGACCAGCCTACCAACAGGAGCATAGAAGCTTGAAAAAAATTTATGGGTTAAGGAGTATCTACTTCCTCCAGTATGAGGTAGGTGTCACCAGACAAACCCAGTAGATACCAGGTTCCAAAGGATGCTAAGCAAATGGGGTCATTTCCACATGGGAAGTAGTCACACTGTGAAACACCCTGTGTTACAAGAGAATGTGGTTGCTGTGGGTTTACATTAAACAAACCATCAGAACAACCTCTGGATAAATATGGAGAAGAAAACAAAATGATGGAAAGTCTGTTGAAACAAAACCAACAACCCTTCTGGGTCAGGAGTCATGCGTTCTTAATAGTTGGAGAATCGTCTATAAATGTCATTCAGACTTTCCCTGTTCTGGTGCTGCTCCTTAGGAATCCAGCATTGGTTCCAGGTGGGATGTTGGTCTTGGTGCACCTATGGTTTCTTTTACGTTCTTCGGTGATAATTTAAATGCAAACTGTTTCTTTGAAAGAAACATTTTTGTCTTATCTGAAAATTCAGATGTTAGTCTACAGTGGCATACAGCAAATATATGTTGTATAATAATAATTTCTTCCACAAACACAAATTATCCAGTACAAGGAACTTCTTTCCCTCATTTCTTTCTTAATGGGTATTTCCTTCTTAATGTGCAATGAAATTCTAAGATAGTAATGACTTTTGACAATGTAGTAGCTTTTAATAGGAAACTATTATTTTCAGCAGGCGATAAGTATTTTACTTTTCATTGTCTTGTGTAACTCACCACTGGGACAGGTGGCTGTCTTGGTTACTGGAACTGAAGATAGTCCTGCTGGATCATGTTACAGGAAGAAATGATCTCTCGCTGTCGCTCTCACACACATGCTATGTATATCTATTGATTTACATTACCAGCACTGTTTTAGATGTTTGGACTTGTTCTGAGAAAATTAAGGACGTATTCAAATGTTGTTTATACAGGTTTACTCAAAGCTCTGTTACTGAGCCTATTAGTTCTGTCTTTTTATTCTTTCTTACTGATTGTGTAGAGGGACTGTTATAGTTTCTTTATCTTTGCTGTCTAGTCTTTTGCTTTCCTTCACTCAGAAGACACTTGTCTTAAGTTGCCTTAAAATTCCATCTTCTCTTCCTCTTCATTTAATGGTTGGCAGTCTGTTCTTTTCTCTTTTGTTGCTGCCATTGAGAATCTAAATCATCTGAGCTTCTTCTGAGCATATGTGATCTGTAATTACTTACAGGGAGCTTGTGGAATAAATACACATTAATTTTTGTCATTTTAGTGGGGGGGGGGCAGGGAGGGGAATCAAATCCAAAATCCTGTTTGACCGTCCTGCCCACACATCTGTCTCCTCATTTCCCTGATTCCAGATCCTTAGTTAGGCTCTAAGTACTTTAGTAATATGTGTGTAGTATCTTGTATTACGGATCTAATTTTTTTTAATATGATGGCAAATCCATAGTTGGTTTTACACTTAAATGTAATAAATTAATGTAGTGGTGACATTCATAGGTGCTCTTCAGAATCACTGATCTAGCACAACAGGGCCCTGGTGCCTGAGGTCTCTAGCTAGTAGCTCAAACCAAATAATATTTACCTTTGCAAGGAAGGATATTAATTACATTACCCATAAACAAAGCAGTTGTTGTTCTTGCTTTGTAATTATCATATCTCATTTATAATGCATGCAGAGTTTTGCTTTGTCCCCCCTCAGCCCTATGGCTACAGTGTGCTTGAGCCAGATTTTTGTGAAAACTATTTTTTCATTCTAATCATACCCCTAATGGAAGGCTTTAAGGGTTCAAGGAATAAGCACATAGAACTTGGATCTAGTTCTTCCAAAGACATAGATAGTATTTTTGAAACTTTGGGCACCTGTTTATTCTTGTATACACTATTGAAGTGTTTTGGTGCCAGATTTTGATTGCAGGCGTTTTCATAAGGATAAGAGGGTTTTGTAACCTCCTCTGTACTGTCTTAGAAAGGATATAATTTCTTATTATTTGTAGCTGATGTAGGATCATACTACTGTGTAAAAGGGTGGTCCTCCCTTCCACTCCTGACAGCAGCTTTCCCATACCTTCTAATGATTGGGCAGATATGTGAGCAGTTAGTTCAGCTTGTAGATCCAGCTGGAAGTTGCTCCTTCTGAGGGTTATTTTTCAGTAAATTTAGCCATTTATCTGGCTTATAATGTGCCCACGTGAGCACTAGGGGCAACTCAAGGCAGAGGGTGTGATGGCATTGCCCCAAGGGAGAGCACCTCAGAGCTGAATGAATTTATAAGCTGATCTTGGTATCGTGCTCTGTAGCAATCTCAAGCTTTTATTTTAGTGCATCAGCTTATTTTCTTTTACTTTCTGAAAGATGCACAATTTTGCAGGTTGTTTATGTTCTTTGTGTGTTTAAAATAACTACCAATACCCACTAATTGTTTACATGGGACTTATGTAAATTGCATGAAATGATTGTGCCACCTCTAGTAATGATGAAGTCCATGCTGCCTCAATCAAAAGGATGTCAAAGTTGATGAAATTCTACGTTCTGCTATGCTGTAACATACTTGTAGCATTGTGCCAAAAATACTTTGTGCATTACTCAAGAGGTAAAACAGCTGAAATTTCTTTTAGTAACATCAATACATTGAAAATTTTCAAAGCCGATATCTATAGTCAGTGTGTAGGTAGGTTTGAGTCCCTCAATTTTGAAGTGATGAGTAAAGCAAAGTTTTCCTTTCTTTTTTATACTATTACTATTTGGTAGTCATTTCAGAAGTCCTCACTACTTAGCCAGATTCGTATGGTGAGGTTTCTGCAGATACGCTGCCATAAAAAAATTCAACTGTTTTTTCCTGACCTTAAAGAGGAAACAAAAAAAATCAACATTAAAAGGTTGTAATCTGGTTTGGAGATGTAAGAGAAGAAATTTAAAGTAGAAGTTGAGAATAGAATTTTTTTATTGTGGAAAGGTGCATATGAAGATTGTGTTTCCGAAGGGACCCTGCAATTGTAGAGTTGTGAAGCAAGCCTCTGTACAGCTGCATGGGTATGCTGTGTGAATAAAACTACTATTTGTATCCAGAACTACTCTAACCATTAATAATCCATGGTATAAAACCAGTTACAATGTTTTTTGTAAGAGCTACCACAGCTGGCCTGTAGGTAATTCTTGATTAGCAAGAGAAGTCCTCCTTGTGTGATATTACTGGAACAAATTTGAATATATTCTGTTTGTGATTTGGGCTTCTTGGGGATGGTGGTGAGGTTAGTTTGATTTGCTCCATATTCTATGCAAATAGGTAAGATGCAGTCTCCCTGAAGTCTCTCAGTTACTTATATTTCCTTCTAATTAAATGATTGATATCAGTGTTTTGCTTTATTTGATACATGTACAAAAATTCTCTGTACGTCAGGCTGTATGGCTGTATTTTGTGCGGTTTCTTACTGAAATAAGTAAATACATTACCTCATGTCTTAATCAGCCAACTATGCCACTGATGACCGAATACTTACGGTGAAATGCTGCCACTGTTGAAGCTCAGCCAGACTCCAGGCACCTCTCTGTAATACGCTGCTGTAGGCAATTCTTAGGGTGTAGAGCCAAATACTGTTTTTCCCTTGGTTTCATTTCCACTTTCATTTCCTTTGGGATTTTTATTTCCTAAGGAAGTAGGGCCTTTCCTTCAGTTGCCTGAACACGTAAATGGTCTACCTGTTTTGTGATTGCTGGGTGCAGTTGGAGCAAGAGTGTTTTCCTTTGTTTTCATCTTTGTTTATATTTCCCTTGAGTATGTCATGTGTTTGTATAGGTGTGGTATTTTTTTTATACTAGCAAAGTGATCAGCAACACAGGTGAGATTTCTGTAGGTGACATTCTTTTAAGATACTTACCATTACTTTTTTTTCTTGTTTTCAGATTACTGAGTTTATACAATTGCAGCAGAAATGTTTTAGACTTTTGCAAATCTTTAGGGAATGCAACTGAGAATTGTCAGTTTATGTGTGGCTGAAAAGCAGCTTAATGAATTGTAAAACTGCTGTGTTGCCTTGTTAAAATATAACAAATGCATTATCTGTAAGGAAGTTGTTAGAGTAATTCTAAAAGAGTAGGTTTCTAAAACTACCAGCAGCCTCCATTTTTAATATTAACAACTGTCTTCTGGAAAAGCAAAATTTGATCATCAGCAAGATTATTCTTAATCTTTCTCATTAAAACATCTGGATATTTTTGGCCTTAGCCTACAGTGATGACATACTTAGCAGAGGAAATTAAAAAAAAAAAAAAGCATTCCTTATACAAGAAATGAGATCTCAGTCTTGTTTTCTTTTATTGTGTTGATATCAGTATGGGCATATTTACTTCTTTAAAACGCATTTTAAACTTAAGTATTAGGGCAGTATGTCTATTTTAGCTTTGCCACCAGTGTTAGAAATCTTTACTTTTTTATTTGGGTCATTGTTATGGGGTAAATTGACTTTCACAAATTATGTTAACACCATCTTCTCTTTCCTTGATCTCCTGTTGTAAATAGTTTATGCCTTTTGTATTGTCTTTCTTTTGTGTATTGGCTCCTGGTGCAATGAAATACTTTGGGTTGACAAGATACAGTCCAGATCTTTCCACCTGTGAACCTATTGGCAAATGTATAGTTTCCCATGGTAGGATGAAGCCTATTGAAAGTCAGTGTGTTTAACATCAGTTGCCATTTCATTTAGTTGGTCTACATGTTGCTTCTGTGTACTCTGTGAAAAGGTTATTAACTATTTCCTCTAGGAATTCATTTGAAACATATGTCTGATTATTAATTATGCATTCTGGTTGGTGTGTTAAAAAGTTCTTTCTTGTATTTATTGACGTTGTCTGAAGTCTTGGGAACTACACTGTCATATGTTGTGTAACCACTACAAGGAGTAGCTAATCTTGTAGTGTGATCTTCAGGGAGAATGTCACTTAGGCTTTTATTAATTCTTCAGTGACTTCTCACAAGTTATCCTGTTTATCCAGAAGAGATAATCAAGTTTTTCACAGTGAAGGGTTTAATAGTTGAGCTCGATTGGCCATGGTGAGAATAATTATTCTTTCCGTGAGCTTGCCTCTCGAAAGAATAATCACAGTTGAGCAACAATACCGCTGTTACAGACACAGTAACTTTAATTTTGTTCCATATGCAATTGCCCTCAGAGCTAAGTTAACATCAGAATTAACTTGAGTAGGGATAACCCAGATACAGGCTGTAGGGAAGAATTTGATCCTCCTCAAAAGTCAGCATAAAAAGAAGCAATATTCACAGCAATTTCTAATTAGCATTCTTGCATGGACCCCTTAGCTCAAACTTCTGCACTGCTAGCATATGTGGATTCAAGATACGTATATACATTAAGTGTAGGCTTAAATTTTTGTTTGTGGGGAAAGAATCTGGTAAGAAGAAACGTTCTGTGATGTGTGTGTTTGTTTCTTTCTGGGAAGTGACTGGAGACTATTGAGATCAAAGTCTGTCAGCAGGAGTAGTTAATGTGAGGTATGTGGAAATGCATAGTAAAGAAGGTTCCATGTTTTTTGGTGTGTGTGGGGTTTTTTTAGGGTCTGTGTATGTTTATTTTCAGAGAAAGACTTACGGCTTACATTGTTGGAATAGTGTTCTAGACACGAATGCCATCTTTCCACAACTGTAGTGTATGCTTGTGCCCATAGGAAAAAATTAAGACAAATGAAATAACAAACATCCTTATAGTTATTTATTATGTCCTAATTTTTCTGTGTTATAAAAGGAGATCTTTTCTGAGTGTGACATGCAACATATTGAATTAATTTCCAAAGGAATGTCTATTTTTCGTTTTTAAGATGGTACTGTGTTTAATGCATTCTAGATATACGAAAATTATTATGGAAGTGAGGATATGTGATCTGAGCTTCACTGCCACTTTGTTGTGCAGTGTAACTTGTGTTAAAGACGATGTTATTCAACACTTCTGCTAATAAGGACAGTTTTCTGTTAAACACAATAATGATCTCATTTTCTTTTTCTTTAGGAGACTTCTGTTGTAATATATACAGAAATTATAGTCTCAATATTGGAAGTTCCATTAAGAGCTTCACTGTTGACTTTTTAGTGTTTTTGTCTGGAAAAAGTGATTTGTCTGAAAATATATTCTGTTAATTGGAAGGTCTCATATCTTTGCCAGCCCCACACCCCACTCTCCCCCCCAACCCCCCCAGCAAAGAAGAGTTCTAATTTTTATGGCAGTGTTTTTCCAAACATTTAGTAAAATGTTTGTAAGCAGCAAACAGAAGACAGTAGCTCTTCTCATTCGGGGTGGTAGAAGGGCTGTTGCCATTTGCCTTTTCTCTTACAGATTGTTTTGATGCTATGTCATGACTAATCTCTCTCAAATAAATCTTCTCGCTCTGCTGATGACTATAACTAGTAAAATTGTGGCTTGGTAGTCCCTGGAGAAGAATAGTAGTGGCTTCTTACAGTGACACTATGTAAAAATGACCTGAACTACTGACCATCCCTCAGTTTACTGTTAACTAAATATGGTCATTAGAAAAGTTTATTAGTTAACATTGCTTAGTCATAAATTAACTTGGTAAATACAGCATGTGAAGAACTTCATTTGGAAAGCTTGAAGGATTTAGGAGAATTGAGTTCTTGGCTTGAGACAACAGCAGGTCAGACTGCTGGAAAGAAATTCATTTTCACCTGTGACCTCTCTGTCTTTAATGCGGAGAAAAAATACTATGTTTTCAATGACTTATTGATGTAAATAGGAGAATATAGAATGTATTATTGTATAATGGAGACATGTGGTCCTCTTTAAGGATTTAATTTAACTTGGCTTTAACCATGGATTTATAATTAGTATGTAAATACTTAAAAATGCAAGAGAAGTAAATGGATTTTGAAGATTAATTATCTGTTTGGTTCTTCAAGTCTTCAGAAAAGTAGAGGAAAAATACTGTTTTATTTTGGTAAATTCATTGCTTTGTTGAAGAAGTGGCACATGAAGACTGGAGTTAAAGCTTTAAAGAAAGCATTACGTTAAATCCACATTTCATGGGCATATCATGGAAGGAAACTACTTATCAATGCACATCTTATTCAAGTAGGCAGTATGCAAATTCTTTATCCTGTTTTCCTCACAGTAATCTTTTCCCTGGATCTTTGAATAAGGAACATAAAGTTAGAATTTCATTTTTATTTGGAAACAAAAAAGAACATGCAGTTTATTTATTGAGTTATTTTGCCTTAAATAGTATTATAAAATATAAAACAGTGGTAGCCATTTACTGATTTAATTACCAGTAGATGTAAGAGATACAATTTACTACAGAAAAAAAGTAAAATCTCAAAGATGAAGCAGTTGTGTAGTTTCCAAGCAAGTAATACAGGACACATTTAAAAAACATAAGAAATGGTTTAATTTCATTAACTGTGGTTTAATATGTTGTGCATCCCACTCTTGGTAAACCACAGCGGCATGTACTGGCTATTGCTTCAAAGCACTACTGTTTTTCATCCCTTTTCATTGGCCAAATGTGTCATAAGAGCATTAACTAAAGTCTGGAAAACAGTTCTCATGGATTTTGCTTTAATGATAAATCTGACATATAGTGCACTTGCTGATATAATCAAGTGAATGGAATTTCCAAAATCTTGACTTAATGTCTTTTAAGTATGAAGCAATAATGTTTTTACGAAGTAGCTTTTAAATGGCATTTGTTGAAGTGGAGAGCAGCTGGATTAGAAGGGTCTGTTTCTAACTGCAATCAGCAATGATCATAGTATCATATTACAGTCACCCTATAAAATAGCTTGTATTTTAAGAAAAATGGGAAAATGTGGGGGTAGGAATGGAGAGAGAAGTAAGCATGGTCTGTGTGATGCCCAGAGGGGTCTGGAATTGGTTACAGTTTGATAATGTTGCTTCAGCTGTTTGGGCACCAGTGTAGTTCTCAATATAGGAAGTTCTTTATCAATTTAGGTTTTATCAGGTTTTTAAAATGTTGTGGCGATACAGTCAACAGGCATTTCTCAAACATTGTAAGATGTTGGGTGGCTTTTTAATTGTAATGCTTACCAGGATAAGCTTTAACTGAATAAAGACCAAAATTACAGAATGTTTTGCAATTCTTCCCTCTGTTTCTCTGTACTACAAAATCTTTTTGTACTACTTTTGTATTTGTATAAATGGAATCTATCTCTGCATATCCCACCTTACTTTTGTCCCTTTTTCAATTGATGGGCTCTGTGAACAGGGGCAATATTTTCCTTTGTTTCTTGCAGAACATTAAATATATTAGTGATGGTGTGTTCTGAAATTTAAAAGTCACTGCTGAGACTCAAACTTGAATTTAGGAAACCATTACATCCTTCTAGTAATTGTTAATGGATTCTCTTCTTTAATATGTTCTTTCAATGGATTAACTTAACTGCAAGCCATTTTTTTGTGTTTCAGCAATAGCTTGTAGTTTTCCTATGGTAGGCAAGATGTATGTATATACTTCACTAAATTATCAAGGTCTGCTTGATACATTGTGCAAGAATGTCTTAAATGTTAGGCCTCAGTGAATGAATAAAAATTTTGGAGACGTGGAATGCTCTTATTCAGCAGTGCTCTTGTTCATCAATATTCTTGACTAGTTCCCAAGTGGAGGTCTTATATGCTTTAACTTTTATTAATTTGATTTAAAAAACCGGCATGCTATCTGCAGCAGAAATTGCAGAAGTTCAGCAATGCCTTTATTCTCCTAGATGTCTTGATTTAATTTATTCTAGAAGGCTTTGACACAGTCTTAGGCAGCATCTGATTAAGATATACATAATATAACTGTACCTAAAATCCCAGCCAGCGAAGGCAGACAATTTGTTGAATTTGAGTTTTAAATTGAAAGAAAACAAAAGTGTAGATTACTTGATTGTGAAGAAATTCTGAATACTACTTGATTTGTATAGGCAAAAAAATGTACTGATCCCTGCCATCTAGCTGTATAGATACATCCTTCATCATTAGAATAAGAACTGGGTTTCCCTATCAGTTAGCTCAAATAAGTTCATTTTTCTTCCTGAAGAGGACCTTTTGTTGAAAGTACTGAGCTCTCTAGACAGAGAAGAGGGCCTGTGGTTTCATTTAATTGTACTGGAATGCAGTTCCTCAGGATATGGGAATTGGCTGAGGGAAACTCACATCATGATATGCCTAGATTTTTGTGATTTTTTTTATTTTTTTTTTTTTAATTGGAAAGGGTTGTCTCAGATCTCAGGCTGGATTCAAATCCATGCATACAACAAGACCAGGCCAGGTTCCATGTTTAGTCCACTCAGGGACGTAGATCCTGATGTTCTGCTGGCTTCTGCAGGACCTTCCATTTTGTGGAGCCCTACTACTATGAAATTGTCTCCTTTCTTGTCTTCTGTATCTTACTAGGAAATTCCACCCTACATCCATAGTAATGAGTTCTTGAGCACCGTACATTTGTAGTACAAAAATAGGATGATACTCTTAGTAGAATGCGTGATTGGGTCCGTCATTTTCACAGGCAATATTGAAGCCTTGCTTCTGGAAAGGCTGAATCTGAGTGACTTGACAGCAGTGGGGCTGATTTGTAACACAGCCATTATTGTGGTATTCTGTAATAGCAAGGTTAAGTTTCTTTCTGTGTACAAGTAGAAAACTTCTTTTAGACCTACAGATATAACAGCAAGACTCATTGTTCTGTGCTAATTGTGTAGTGATTAATTTGTATAATATTATTAAAATTATTAATACCCATGAATCTTCCTCTAGCTAATGAATAAATGCCCTTGTAAGAACTTGTATTTCTCTAGAGAGAAATTAATGCCCAGAAGTTGAATGTTTTTCTTGAGGTCAGGCAGGAAATACCTGCCAAAACCAGGATTAGAATGCAAGTTCCTGACTGATAGATCTGTGTATAATCTGTTGTATCAGTGTAACACCCAGGGAACACCAATGCCCCTCACCCTTCTTGCTCTCTCTTTCCCCCTCTCTAATTTCTATTCTCTTATAGTTCATTGCATAGTATTGATTATCACTTATGACCGCTAATTCCTCTTTTAAAATTGTCTGTAATATTCACAGAAACACTTTCTTAAAGAGTTCTTGAAAATTCAGGTTTTTGCCAAGAGGACTAGTAATTTGGAAAGGCACAGTTTTACTTTATGGACATCCCATTATTTTGTACTATATCTTTTGTCATCATCTTGAGTTGTTTTTCAAGAAAGATGTTTTAGTTTCTTTCTGGGGTAGGGCCTACTGATCATTCTAATAAAACAGTTATTTTTTTCTTTTGATTATGGATTGTTCGTCAATAGTACAATATGCCATTAAATCTTGATAACTGCCCTCAAACCATCAGTCTGTTCTGCCCTGTTCCATTTATTCTTGTATCTTTGATTTGGACTCTACCTCAGTTTACCAGATGTCCTGGTTTCAGCTGGGACAGAGTTAATTTTCTTCTTAGTGCCTGGTATAGTGCTGTCGTTTGGATTTAGGAGGAGAATAATGTTGGTAACACACTGATGTTTTAGTTGTTGCTCAGCAGTCAAGGACTTTTCAGCTTCTCATACTGCCTTGCCAATGAGATGGCTGAGGGTGCAGAAGAAGCTGGGAGGGGACACAGCCGGATCGGTTAATCCCAACTGGCCAAAGGGATATTCCGTACCATATGATGTCATGCTCAGCATATAAGCTTGGAGGAAGCTGGCAGGGGTGGGCCACTGCTGCTCAGGGACTGGTGATGAGCAACTGTTTTTCATTTACATCACTTGTTGTTCTTGAGTTTTGTTTCTCTCTTTTTTTTGTTATTTTCCTTTTCATTACAATTTATTGTTGTTGTTCTTATTCTGATTCTGATTGTTTTATTTTAATTCTTATACTGTTCTTGTCTCAACCCACAAGTTTTCTCACTTTTACTCTTCCAATTTTCTTCCTCATCCCACTGGGCGGCAGGGAGGATGAGCGAGTGGCTGCGTGGTGCTTAGTTGCTGGCTGGCGTTAAACCATGACACCAGAAAAGAGTAATTCCATGGTTAAAGCTTTATACGTGTTTTCTTTTGTATGCTGTAGATCCAAGATGGGTGCAAAATATGTATCCCTGAAATTATAGATATTCTGTTTTGATTCAGAAAGATAGAGTTGTTTGCATAAAAGGAATAATTAACTTAGCTGTTTCCATTTTCCTTGTATTCTAAATATCCATTTTGGTTTTGAAGTGTTTCTTTATGGTTTTGTCATGACATGTTTTAGTGGCTCTCACACTGACTACAGCTGAGTATTGTTCATCTCTCTGTCTCTAATGCAACGTGCCCTTTCAGCATTTACTACAACCTGCTGGACTTAAAAGAACAGCTACCCTTATACCACATGAGGAAATCACTATGTAATTGTGAGTTACCTATCAGTAATTCTAATGATTAGATCTTATGTTACCATAATGTTAACGTAACCTTTATGTATATTACTGACCACCAATAGTGACATTCCTGGTGGATGACAGATACTTGGTCTTGAAATGTCATTAGGTCATGGTTAAGAAAGTGACCTTTAGGAAGCCCTTTCTCTTCTTTCTTGAAATCATGCAATTAACTTAATGAAGGAGAGGCTGTTGGGTATGGATTCCTGCTCACAGCGTTCCCAGGTGCTGCCGAGTACTGCCGTACGTGAGGGAAAGCGTGGTAACATTCTCTGTCGCCTGCGGGAGGCGTGTGGCGACCTGGTTCAGGAACGGCTCGACGGCCACCCCCCCTGGCCGTTTAGACCACAAGCTCACAGACACCAATGTGGTGGACGGCAAATGGCGTTTATTGATAGATAGGACCACATTATATAGCCTAGGTTTACAACGTCACTTCCGTCTGCTTACATCACAGGCTAAATGCTATTGGCTGTAAGGAGAGGGGTCTTTTATTTCCGTACAGCGCGACATCTTCCGGCCGCCAGGCCCTGACTACCAACATTTCCCCCCTCCTTATGCTTAACTAAATAGTATAATATAAAATATAAGAATCTAAATATTTAACTCTAAGTAATCTTAACTCTAAAATACCTGACTACCAACAATTCTCAGTTCCTGTCAATGTCCACCCTACTCATGTGTTGAATCGACATCTTCCTCCCAGCACATGAAATCTGAAAGAGCTATTATGAGTGTGTAAATATGTCATCTTCAGAAAAGAGACCGATGGGTCAGATCTGGTAAATTTTTTGTGATTCTAAACAAACACCAAAGAGAAGCAAGCACACGCGCATGCATATGATTTTAACTCAAACTTTAACGGAAGAAGTGTATCTAGGATTTGTCCTGATAGTGTTCGTGTTTTCTCATCTTTTCTGAGGCAATTTTTAAACACTAAAACACATACCGTACACTCAACATTCTGGATAATTAGGTGGCAAAGAGTTTTAAAAGTTTTATTCATTTTCTTATTGATTCATTTTATTCCCCCTTTTGACATATGAAGTTTCTTAAAGGAAACTTGCATAAAATTAGGCTTACTGCTTTTTCTGGTTGATTAAAATATTTTAAACATCTGTATGACCACCATGAAATTCTGTGGATGCTGGTGTCTTCCAAACAGTTCTGAGAGAGTGTGATTTTTTTATTTTTTATTTTTTTAAAACCCATTAAAATTATACTTTAAACAAGCAAGGAAGTTAGTTACAGTAAAGTGTTTATTCTGCACTTCTTTTTATCAAGTGTTTTAGGAATTCACCTGTGATCTAAGCAGTTAGAGCAAAACCCATAGAGATAGAAAAATGCTATGTAGCTATAGTAAATGTGACCAAGTATAATATATAACTAGTAAGAAACTTTATGATATACTAACTATAATTGATTCCAGTGATTTGTCTGTTAAAGCCAATGCAAATAATTGTAACATCTGTCAAAAACCAACCACTAGCATGAAAACCTTTTAACATTTTGCACTTAATAAACTATTTTATACATAAACTACCTTATTGTTTATATTAAAAACTAAAAAATATTCAGTCTGTTCCAGCCATTCTAACAAAAACTTTAATAAGTAGACATTGCATAAAAATGACACAATCCAGCAGTTATTTGGTAAGGCCAGCATAATCATAAATTTACCATCCATGCTTTTCCAAAAATACTAACCCATATTGTTCTCCCTGGACCTGTTGCAGGGATGACTAATCCAGCTGCTGAGGTCTCCCTTTATGTGTTTGATGGAACACTTGGCTTGCTAGACTACAGCTGTGTGTTTATGTGCAGTGCACACCTGCAGAGGCCTGACAAATAGCTGTAGTATGCAGAGTATACAAAATTACCCTGGCAGTGCTGCAAATAAGGAAGTTTCTGTTTTGAAGTCCATATGTGTGTGAGCTTGAGATGCCAGCTGGGGTATTTATGTTGCATTGCACAGATGTAAAACTGCCAACTGATTTTATACCAAATAAAGGCTAATCTTTTTATACATACTTGGTGTCAGAGTTATGAAGTGGTACATAAGAATGTTCTCACGACTTAGCTCTTTTAAAATAAAAGCTGACATTAAAAATGCTCAAACTCACAATATGAATAGAGAGTAAAGATAAAAACGTGCTGTATTTACTTAGATATCTGCTATAGCACAGTATCTTAAGGGTTTTATTATTAGTGATGTATAGTTATTGCCTGCACATAATCAGGACTTGATTTATTGTATGCATATACACTATACTATATATCCTTTTTTCCAGGAGGTCACTTTGGTTCTGTGTTGAATCCAGTTTATGGATTCTGAAATGCGAAAGCCCAATTTATATAGCTACTTAACTTGAAAGCTTTGCTTTCCTATTTTCAAATGGCTTTAAGCACAGTGATCATTTTTCATCAAATATAATATGTATATTGAAAATTATTATCATTGTTAGTAGACCTTGTTTGTGAAGATACTTTTAAAGGTGACATTTGCCTTCAAATACTTAAGAAATCAAAAGGGAAGCACTAATTTAATTTGTTAAAACTAACAAATAGCACAGATAGAAGTCTTGATTGTGTGATAGTGTTAGTCAGTACCTTGACTTTCAGTATGAACTAGTTGCAAAGACAAGGTGAAATGAATAGTTTATGTTTTGGCGGTATTAACTGCATGTAGTGAAGTACTGCATACTTAATCCTTTTTAAATGCATAAAAGGAGGGCTTGGCAGGGAGGGGGTTAATGTGCAGATGTGAAAGTAGACCCTTTCTGTGCTCCTGACTACATGCTTTGGAAGTTCCTTAAGCACTTAGTTACATTTTTAGGCTTAACACACTCCCTTCAATTACCTTTTTTTTCTTTCTTCTTCCTTTCTCATTACTGTCTCAAGCAATTTTAGTGCTGTTTTTAATTTGTTATTTATTCTGGGCTACTAAAACATCTGAAGATGTATAGAATTCTGCTTTGGCTTACCCTGTCACAATGTATACTTGAAACACATTTATGCTAAATGTGTACAACAAAGAAAATGGGAGCACCATTGAAGTATATCACTACAGAATGTGTCCCAAAGGACTTGGGAATTTATTTTGCTAAATGTAATGTGCAGCTTAGAAATGACTAGCCATCACACACAGCTCACCAGTCTGGTGGAGCTTTTTTAAACCAGAATAATTTCATACATACACACATGTGCGTGCACGCGCTCACCCTGAGATAGCAGTCTTGGGCTTCCTGAGCTTGAAATTAGAGTCTACAAGTATCTCCCAGAAGCTCAAACGTTATCCAGATTCACAAGGCTTGGAAATGCAATTTCTTGATTACTAAATTTTAGAGCAGAAATTTCAGTTGTTAATACTAGTTAGCTGAAGAGGTAATGACGTACTGCAAGTGGAAGGAAGAGTTGAGCTGTGGCCTCGTAATACTGCAAAGGCGAGTAAATGTGCCTGTGAGATGCTCGTGCTACCGTTAATTACTGAGAACTAGTCTATGCAGCGGAGAAGGCTGGGAACCAAGACAGAATGCCAAATCTGAGTGAAAAATGGAAGCACTTCAAAAGAAGTGACTTCTCCTAGCTGAGTATAGGAAGTCTTAATTGTTGTTATATCCTCTATTTAGGAAGTATATTTAAGACCAAAAGAGCAGAATTCTATTGGTGTGTGAGGAAATATGTTGCAAAGATGGTTCAGTTATTTTGTGTCAGGGCCAGCTCTCTTATAGAAGGCTATCACTTCAAACAGATTGCCGCCACTGCAGGTTGCAAACACACAATTGAAGGCTTCTAGTTCTCAGCTCATGCACAGATGTCTTTCAATAAGTTTAGCCAGTAATTTCTTCAAATTGCTCAGTTTATCAGCAGCACATGTCATCAATCCTGGAGTGGTTGCTCAAGTCGAACTACAGAATCCTTAGCTTACAGACACAGCTGCAAACAGGTGAACAGGCAGAAAGTAATTTGTGCAGCTTGGTGGCTGTCAGACAAAAGACAGACAATCTGTGTTTAAAACAGATTGCAGGCCTTGCCTGAGCCAGACAAAAGGGATTTCTACAACTGCAAATAATTCTGAGGTTAACATATTTTCCTTTCTGCCATTAGGTGATTTGTTAAAATTGGAAACAATGAGCATTATAAATCTACACAGAAACTAGAGATAAGATGAAAGAGAAAAACAGATCGCTAAATAAGTTTACATCCTTCTGTTGAAAAGCATACAACTGGCATTCATATAGGCCTCTTTTATAAACTAAGCCAAGCTGTAATACTTATAAGGACATTCAGTACATATTTGAAATTATGGTAAGGATGTCTAATTGGCAAAAGAAACTACATTGTAAAAAGAGTAAGTTCATGGTAATGTTCCTCTGTATTAAAAAGTTGCCTCTTTTTTTTTTTTTTTTCCTTTTCAAACTCTCCTTTGGGTAGCATTCTAAGAAGATTTATCAGGATTTCATTTTAACTCTGAAGTCCTGTACTTCCTCAGATATTTTACTATTGGGTAGATTTATCAAGATTTACTGTACTATGTATATCAGAGTTAAAATTTGTAACAAACAAGCTTACTGTAGTGCTAACCTAATTACAGTAAGTTAGAAAACGTACTTCCCCAATCACAGATATTATTTCTTCAGATGTGTGACTATAGAATTCCTTCCACTTCTCATGGGCTCTGTAAACTTACCTTGACCTCAGAACTTCTTCTGCAGGGTTCCATGAGGTACTAATCAAGCTAATGTAATATAGCCCTTCTTCCTGTTTAGTTCCGTCAGTAAGTACTTATGTGCAATAATACCGACGGGTAATTCTATGCTTCGTTTAAGTTGTTCTGGCAAATTTATTTTCCATGTTATTTAAAACGTATCAACATAGAGATATGTGGATGGAAGAAGATGCAAATGGTAACTGTCTACTTTAAGGTAGCATCTGTTTTTGTGAAGATACGATTCTGTGCATAGAGGATAAATCAATCTGCTAAGTACACTGAAATGCATTGAAATCAATGTTTTCTGTGTGTAATATACTAATACATATTACAATGAAATCCTGAATATAATTGGATGATTCTAGTTAATCATGCAAAAGTGTTTACAAAAATGATTTAAATTGTTCCATCAAAATTCACTGTTGTTTCTTTAAATAAAAAACAGGAGCTTACTTAAAAATAGAGTGCGCTTTTTGTTACATGGTCATGCCTGTAGTACATACTTGAGTCTAACACAAATGTTGTTGTAATTGAAGAACACTATTGTTAGGCTATTGCAAATTTTTCTTTTTTCAAAATACAGTATTAAATAATTCTGCAGGGAAACCTTACATAGAGGTTGAGTTGAGTCCCTTACATTTTTTGACTATAAAGTAGTATCTCACAAGCATTTGCTTTAATAAGCTATAGTATGGAAGTACCCTGTTTCATGTTTTTTTCTGACAAAATGCTAATTCCAAGATTAAATTGTATCCTTAATATATGCTATGTTATGGGACTTTCCTTGCATTTGGGTTTTCTTCTTCTTTGTATCTTAGTAGCCAGTAAGATTTTTAACCTCTCAGAAATTAATCACGTTAATGGAGATTTTCTATTTTTTGGCCAGGGAAGATTATATATAAACTTCTCTAGTGCTGACAGCGTGTGTATCGCTTGTTGGTTGTGCAGGGTATATGCTGTAGATTGTATCCCGACATTGCTGTGGTGTTAGCATGTATGGGTTTCATGTATTCATGGTGAAGGTGAGATCATCATCTTTAAAGGATGGTTTTCATTTGTGTTGGTGAATCAAGTGGATACTGTATTTAAGGAGGGGAAAAAAGTGTACTCATGCAGGTTGCTGTCTGCAGTCCAAATTGCTGATCAGAGAGTCTTTATACACATCGGTAATGTGCTGTGCAATATAAGCTGAAATATATTCCACAAGGGAGGAAAACGGAATAGGTTACATACGCTGTTCCTAAGTGCAATGAATATAAAACTCCATTACTCACTTTAAGCAGGTGCTTTTTATATGAGGCTTTAAAGAAATATAAAACTGCTGGTGAAATGATTGGTTTGTACAGACACGACTTAACTTCCAGTACTTTGACCAGATAAAGAGGCTAAAAATATTTCTACAAACATTTCTTTAATGATTTCAAGGATTAAAGGTTAATATCCTCCTGGTGTAAGAAACTGCCATTCCAGACACTAAATGTACTGTTTCTCTTTAAGTCCTCAGTAGTTGCATAGAATATTTAGAAGAAAATGTAAACATTTTTGTTAAACTTAGAGCATTGTGTTTTTAAGTTTTTATCCTCAACAACTTATATTTGAAATCCTGGGAGGAGCACAATCATACCATAAAGAAATGCAGTGTGATATAGAAAACTGTGATTGTGTAAAAATGATACTCCAGTAAGAAGCAAAGCTCATCTTTAAAGAAAGTGAAATCTTGTCGTCTATGTGTGTGGAAAACTACATATGAAGGTGTAGCCTCAGATCTTTCTGTTCTTTAAAGCAGCATGTACTATCTGAGAAGGAAAATCTTGGGGAGACTGTGCAAGAGAATACTGATATACTGTATTTTAATCTTTTTCCATGTCATCTGTATTATGTTTTACTTACCTACCCTGTCCAAATTACTGTTTTCTTGCCATTTCCTACTCCTTTACAGTAAGTGTCCCCAGCAGCAACCTCTGTTGTCCATCTTTTAACCGTACAACTGCTGGCTTTCTTCACCTCCCAACTGAAAGATGTTAATGTTCTCTCTCGCTTCCTCCACCATCGCCAGCAACTCAGGAAATCAAACTGTTAATGATTACACTTTAGATGTTAGTTCTTTATTATTTTTGATAATACTGTTACTGAACACATCTGCCCTTCTTTTGAATTTTTATAAAACTTTGCGGTTGGACTTGATCTTAGAGGTCTTTTCCAACCTTAAAGACTATGATTCTTTACTTCTTAAAGAATTACTGTGTCCATCCTCTAGAATCCTCAATTTGTTGACCTTTTACTGGTCCATAACTGTTTTGTTCTATATGCAATTATTTCAAATTGAGCTTGTTAGAGATTTCAACCATTAAATACTCTGTTTGACAGCAAGCAGGTGACCAGGTGTCATGCATGTTACAGGGAAACTCACAACCATGTGCAGGTCCAGGTGACATCTGGCATTTCTTCTCTCTTGCATAGTAGATATGTTACATAGCACTTTAAGGTTTGCATTTGCTCTGGTGAATGAGGCTTTTTAAGGACGAAGGAATACAAACTCATAGGAAACCAGGCTTTATTAGTTTCATAGTTGCCAATAGCTTATTTAAATAGATGTGTCTTAGAGAAATGAGCTTCACAGTTAAAAGAAAAGGTGATGAGATCTGAAATGAGCTCTGGTTCCTCTAAGACTTTGTTCTTTCATCCTACATTTTGATGTCCTAGAAAGCTGCAAATGTCTTTTTACTCTAGGTGCTATAGACCTTTTCACTGAAAGAAGAGTTGTAAAATGCAGGCTTTATTCCAGAACCTTATATTGCAACTTATGCTTAGCCTATTTGAAGATACGGCATTTGAACTGGTACTGGATTGAACTTGAACTAGACTTAATAGAAACTCAGGATAGAAAATGCATTTCAGGTTTTTTGTGATTGTACTATCATATATTAATGAGAAAAAGGGGTTTAATATGCTGTATGTGTTGACATTTTGCTTGAGCTATTGAACTTATTCTTAGATACAGCAAAACTAGTGTATTTGTATCCTGGTTTCAGCTGAGGTAGAGTTATTTTTCTTTCTAGCAGCTGGTATAGTGCTTCAGAAATAAGCCAAGACCCAGTCAAGGCTGCTCACAGGCCAGGCACTGTGTCCAGGGGTTTAGGATGAGAATAATGTTGGTAACACACTGATGTCTTTAGTTGTTGCCAAGCAGTCAAGGACTTTTCAGCTTCTGATACTGGCCTGCCAATGAGAAGGTGGGGGATGCTCAAGGAGCTGGGGGGGGACACTGCCAAGACAGCTGACCCCAACTGCCCAAAGGGATACTCCATGCCATATGACATCATGCTCCGTGTATAACTGGGGGGTGGGCCATGAAGAGGTTCAGCACAAGAACTAGCTGAGCTCTGGCTTTGGTTGGTGAGCAATTGTGCTGTGCATCACTTGCTTTGTATATTCTATTATTGTTGTTGTTGCTATTATTACTATCATTATTCTCCTTTTCTGTCCTATTAAACTCTTTATCTCAACCCACAAGTTTTACCTTTTTACGTTTTTCTTTTTGATTCTCTCCCCCATCCCACTGTTGGGGCAAGCGAGCGAATGGCTGTGTGGTTGTTTCAGCTGCCAGCTGGGTTAAACCACCATGGTTTGAAAGGAACAGGAGGCTTATACAGCTAAGATGGAAGCCACTGATTATGAGTGCCTGCTTCCAAGCAAAGGGTGTGTTACTAAGGGTGGAAACTGTAAGCTCTTTCCTCTGTCTGTCTGTATCTTTTTCAGGATCTTGCTTCAAATACTTCATGGTGCAAGTTGCTCAAGTTCTTATTTATCTGTACTCCAGAAGCATTTGCATCCGTGTCATTTTTAGCATTTGTCTACTGACAGTGTGTAGATAGGAGGATTCATAGGACATGCTTTTTGAGAGTTAGATATTCAGATTCTGGTAGTTTTTATGCGTTTCTTGGAAGACAAAAGTTATTTTAATGCATTAACTTGGGCTTCTACCATTTGTCTCAAATGATACAGGGGTATCTGAAATGCAGCTGTTGAATTATGCAGAAAGGAAAATGAATCCTTTTCTTCTTTTTGAACCTCTGTTTACAGCAGCAGGAACAGTGCCACTAAAGGCACTGTAATCCCGTGTCCTGACCAGTGTCATGTTGCCACATCTAAAATAATAGCTTCAATTAGGTATGCTTATAATTGGCAATGTCTAAATAACTTGAATGTTAACAATAATAAGGTTAATAATAATAAGTTGCCCAAAACTGCACTTTTTACAGCAAGATTTGAGAGCTGTTTGCAATACTATATATGTTTAAAGATGGAAAGTGGTATTTGTTCTCTGTTGGCTGTTTAGATCAAAAGGAGCAGCAGTCAGACTATGCCTAGATTGGGTTTCTGTACCATGCACTGAGAACGTTTCAGGATGATCCTTGTCCTTTTGCTGGCCAGCCTTAGTACAGCGGGTGAAGGGAGTTCTGAAACATTTCCCAGCTCTGTTGTATTTTCAAAAATGTTGTTTTTCGGGTTTTTGTTTTGTTTTGTTTTGTTTTGTTTTGTTTGTTTGTTTGTTTCCCCAGTGGTAGCTATTTAGCTTTTCTATGAGCATTCAAAATTAAAGCATTATTTCACCTGACTGGATAATCATTTAAAACAGCTTATAAATAAAGAATTATTCAAAGGTACTTCTGACCTAGAATGCCTTAGCATATTATTCCAAATGTTCTGTAATTTCTTCAGTATTGGTTGGAATCACAAGTTTCTTTGAAGCAGAATTTTCTTTGAAGCAGAATTTTCTTTGAAGCAGAATTTTAGAAAAATCAATTTGTTTGTGGATTAAGGCAGATGGGGACCTGTATGAAGGCCATTGTGTAGCATCTCAGAATGGGAATGGAGCAACAGGGATTTGCCAGATTGACTGTCCCTGTAGGGTGAAATGCTGTTCTTATTTAGCAAGCTGGGAATTTTTTGCAGTATGAAAATCTCCATTACTGAATGATGGTTCTACGTCTGTTTTCATGTTTAGGAAATGGAGAAGCCTTAATTAGTTTACAGGCAGTTTAAGGATTGAAGTGGTTAGTTACAGAGATTTTAATATTGATCTCCAAGGTGAAGACCACGGTACGACTGGCTGTGTGCTCAGCTCTGAAATATGTCTGAAAATACTGAAAGCATGTGAGGAGATTCATTTTTGTGTCATGTGTGTGCATATGTGTGGGTTTTGCAGGTTATGTTCTGATGAAGAGAATGGTAGAGACTTAGATTTATAAAGATTTTGTCATTGTTGCCCAAGAAGAAAGCAGCTTGACCTTCTTTAGAGAGTATTTCAGTCTGTCAAGAACTGCTGTCACCCTTCCATGCATTTACTGTTCCTTTGAGTACCATGGTTGAAGAAAAAATGAAAACAGAGTTAATTTTTAGGACAGGTTTCTTTTAGGTGTGGAACTGTGGCACAGGAAGCTCAAGACAGTAGAAAATCTGTCCAGCTCACCATACGGTAGAGGCAAGACAGGTCTACCCTAATCCTGTTGTTACTGCCTTAACAGTCTGGGGAGTGGGTGGGGATGAAACAGTAACTTCTTAGAATAGTTGTATGTAGACTGAAAATTGGTTGTCACAGTTACAGGAAAATAATGGTGATAATCAGAATAGCAATAGTAATGCTAAATAAAATTGAATTAGAAAAAAAATAGACCTATCCTTTGACACGTCCTTAAAACAAGCTGCCTGAACTACTGCTTGAAGAAGAAAGAAAAGATTAGCCTGTGAGTGTCTACTTGAGGGCTGCAAAATGTGGTCTGCAGACTATGGTGACAGGTTAAAAGTGTGGAATTGTGGACACGGTAAAGATGTTAGGGGAACATAATCACAAAGATTTAGTTTTACTACAGAAAAAAATGAGAAAGTACTTATAACTTTGCTTCTACATTTTAAAAACAAATCTTTTTCTCTGTTGTTCCAATTTAAATTAAAAAAGGAAAAGAAAAAACCCAAACACAAAACCCCAGTGTTTTCCCTTCTGTTGTGTGCAAGGAAGCACAATGATTGAAAGAGATATTGAAGTTCCTATGCTGCTCCTCCTTTACTGCAACGAACATGAAAGCTCGTGCTCCCCCAGTGCTTCGAACGTGAGAAGTAGGACTGATGCCAGCTAGAGCTGGTCTTTGTGGCTTCTATTATGTTCCTGCTGCAAGGAGGAGGGAATTGTTTGGTTTTAGCTTTGAGCTCTTAAGAAGTGGCATCTCTCTAACCAAGTTGAGTACAGACTTTCAGAAGCTGTTACTGAGGGCACTGCTTAAGCAGAGACTGAACACAAATGAGTATTTCTTATGAAAAAAAAAAGAGGTTTTTCTTATGCTTTGATTTGTTTACTAGTTTTTCTGTGTTAGTCATGTAAAACTTAAATATATGTTTCTATGAAAATAATTGGATATTTTTTCTTGATTCCAGTAAAACTTAGGCTTAATTGTTATTTCATTTGGTTAATAGCTCCTTGCTTTTATTCATGGATTGATCTTTTTACTGAGTTCGAAATCATTTTGACACGTATGTGACAGTCTTTTAATATATCATATTGCCAAACCATAGTTTATTGGTACTTAATGCTTTAAATATTGAAATTTTTCCTTCTGAGGCCATAACCTAAATATGGGGAGAATTCATGTGGAGCTACTTCTAAAAGTTTTAGTCATGCCTTACTCATTTCCTATTTCATATTTTTCAGTTCTCTCTATGATCTTTCTCAAGAATTATTTATTGTATTTCAGGGATTTGGCGGCACACAGTCCTGACTTTTGTCCTCAGAATCAGTACCATACCTCTTTTGCTGATTTCCTGTCGTTTCTATTGATCAGTTTAGATTTTGTCTCTTGATTTTTCCTTTAATCATTGCAAATTCACCTTATTACAAATGGATTGGTAAAAGATGTATAGGCCATTAGTAAAGTCACTAATTAGGTAACTTTTTTTTTTTTTAACAGGTCTTAAATTCAATGATTGCTCAGCATTAATAGGCTTGTTAGCAGAAATCCTGGGCTGATCACTAAAGACACAATTGTGACCTACCTTTAGGTATTTGATTCCCTCCTGCTTGCACAGAAAATGTCACGTAATGCAGGGATTTGGGGCAAGCTGCATAGTTGGGTTACATACATGGAGAGGACCAAAGCTATGACCAGAAAAGTTGGGTGGAGGATGTGAATGCCTGCTTTAAAGTGTGGGAGGCCCTTCCTCAATGGTGTGATACTTTTGTGTGAGTTTCTAGAACAGAATGGCTCAGTTCACATTCAAGTGAGTTAGTGTGCCCAAGGTGTAAACTGTCAAAGTATAGTAGATTTTAAGTTAATAAAACTTTCTGCGTATTTTGAGGTTCTGCAGTATGGAGAGAACAGCTTTCTAGGTCTTTGGTGATGTGTTATGTTCTGTGTGTGATCTGATTCAACTAAAACAGATTATGTTTGATCACCAAGTATAAACATAGTTACATATTGGGAAGGAAACACTTGATTTTTACTGCAAATAGTTCTACAATGGGCAAGAAGTTTCCAATACGAAAATCACACAAGTAGAAAATTGTCTTTTTTTTTTATCTGGAAGCAGCCATAGGTTATATTTGGTGGAGACAGGTATATGTGTTTCTCTGTCTCCATAAAGTTTTTGATTACCATGTTCCTGATGAAAATAATGTGTTCACTCAAGAAAATGTGTACTGAAAAAGGTGTACTGAAAAACAAACACGGTTGCTCTCTTCTCCAATTTTGACTACACTGAGCAACAAAGTCAAGTAAATCACAGTGCTGCTTTTCAAAGTGTAATTCCAGAAGAGCAGGTACAGCACAAATTCTGCTTTGTCTTGCACCTTGGAAGTAGGCCTTCGTTGTGCTTCATTTGCAAGACATTGAATTTGGATAATGTTGCCGTTGGCAATGACAGATTTGGCTTCCCTGGTTCCTCTTTGAATTCATACTCAATCTCTTAATTAAAATCTTGTGAAGTGTTCATCTGCATACTAAATTTGAATTAGTAATTGGAAACATGGAGCATTTCTTATCTAGCAGTTTTAATATCTTCCTGCTCAACCAATCCCTTCAGAAGACACTACTTCTAAAAAGTTTATAAACGTTGAGGGTAGGGAAGGGAGCCCCGGCCTTTGTCACTTAAACATTTGTTTGCTGAAATAGGTATTTAAGAAATATTTGAGCTATGTGTACAACTCTTGAGACTTTGATTTTATAATGATATTATCATGATGAAAGAGATAAAAGGGAGAATATTTGGGAAGAACTAAATTTACAGGGATAGAAACTACAGATAGTCAGAGGCATACATAGGAAACAAGGCTTCTTTCTTCTCTATCTAGCAGCTTGCCAGTTTGACAAGTTTATGAGGGATGGTTCATCATTTCCAAATTTTTTCAGAGACTAAAGAAAATGTTCTGTTTCCATATATTAAACTTGTTAATCATAAATGGTTCACCACTAAACTTTCTGCGCTTTGAAAAAGAGACTTGTAACTGATCAAGGGGAATCACCTTAGGTTCAGATGATTTTTGTCTTCGTGATCAAAGTCTAGTTAGACATCCTAAGTTCCTTGTTGTATAGGATTTTAATATTTAATAAATGGATATTCTGAGCATCCCTCAGTCCAGAGCCATGAAACCTGAGCAGAATTAATTTTTCTTGCAACGTCTTCTTGATTACTATGGTATGCTGCGGTTATCAGATGTTAAAACTGAGAGCAGGATGATGTTGCCACTTCATGTCAAAGCAACATAGGAAAGGAGAGTCATGATTATGCTGTGTTTTTCTTAAACTTTTCTATTTTCTTTTCAAATAGTTGAAAAACACTGAGAAAGTGTTCATCCTATCACGTGTTCCAGAAAGAAACAGCTTATTACTGCTCTCAGTTACTTCATCGTGTGCATTAAAATAGAGTTGTGAATGATTTAATTGCTAATTATATGCTTATGTGTTGAGGGTTTGTGGGTTTCTTCAAGGCCAAGCCACTCAGCTTTCTTAGTTTCCCATCGTGATCCCTAACCCGTGCTAGCTGGGTGAAAAAGAGTGCACTGGCTAGTTTGAGCTATGCATTGCTGTGACTGTCGTGCATATGCTGACTGGTCAGCTAACAGGGCAGATATACTCACATCTTCATGAAGGCTGTAGGAAATAAATTTCTTTGATCACGCTGCTGAAATTCAACTAGTCCAGAAGTTATTTGTTGAGGGAATAGGAGTGAACAGAAACAAATAGGGAGTGCAACCCCATGAAACTTGGTTCCTTGTTTTCAAATGTGATACTAAACCAAAATTCAAGTTATGCATGTAATTAACATGGAAAGTTTTAGTCTTAATGCAGAGAGGTTGTTCAGGGTAATGCATCTAAAAGTGGATTCCATGATGGAAAATATTTAGTTTTGAAAATACTTAATCTTCCGTGGTGAAGTGAGAGAAATGTATTGGACATCACACCTTGTATTTTTAGGCATAAAAGACTTGCTGAAAGATGGAAACAGCAAGAAGCTACCCGTTTTGAGAAGACTTGAAAGATAGGGGTCAAATGATGAACTCAAATTTGTTTTGCTTTGTAATCTTGGCTGCTATTTTATATTTTAAAAAAAAATTAAATTTTTATTTTTATCTATTTTTTTTTTAATTCTATAATCTTCATTTTGGAATAGGCAGAAGACAAGGAAAACCATACTTTTTTCTTTCTTTTCTTTCTTCTTTTTTTTAACATAATGGCCTCTATTTGCACAAGTTTGTAAGAAGAATTATAAGGAGGCAGAGCCAAGACTAGGAAATGCCTACAGATACCATATCTGCTTTTGACAAATTCTTGCATTGTGTCTGATACCACACCTTGGATCAAAGGGGATTTTCAGCTTTAAAAGAGGCTTACCCCGGGCAAGACTGAGACTGGGGTGTATTCACGAGACTAAAACCAGTAGCTGATCTTTCAGACTGAGAACCGATGGGGTGCTGTAGTTGCAGGCACACACATGGGTTACAGTGAGCATTTCTCTGAGCCTGGAGCCTTCCTGGATCACAAATTAGGAAGAGGCTGGGCATACCTCAAACACAGAAAACAGGTTAAGTTTTGATAAGAAAGCATGCATAGAATGTGGAACAGACTTTCACAAAGCTGTCTGGTTTACTAAATGCCATGTGTCCCTTCGTATGCTGCTTCTCTTTTCCTACCCTGGAAAGTAATTTTTATTCAAAAATTATTTGAATGTCTTACCGGAAGAAAACTTAAATATATGCCAAGAAGTCTGCTTACCTAATAATTTTATATGCACTACCAAATACACTTCAGTGTTTAGGAACTGGAATAGGCACAGTGAACTAAGCACAATTACAAGGTTTAATCCTAAATCTTCTGTTTCCTGTAATTTTTAGGAATTTTTCCTTACTAGTTAATATATAGTAAAGGTTGTTCTTTGGTTTAAGTCTTTGAGAGATTGTGCAAAATACTAATGAGTTCATTCTGTAGAGAATACATTAAGTTTCTTTTAATATGTGTAACTATCTTGAAATACATATCAAAATGCTGTATTTTTTTTTACCTGATATTCCATAATACTTTCCTTGCTTAATTATGGATTTTGGAATAAATTCTGTTACATGTGCAAGGAAACCGTTCCATAATTATACTAATATTTGCATAATTAACAAGCTGCTTGCCAATTTTAACTTACAAATTCCAAGTCACTTTTGCATGAGGGGGAAAAAAAAAAACATTACAAAATGATACCTTCTGTTAGTTTTTCCTTTCGTACTTCTTACAGGTGTTAAAACTGTTTTGTTTTTTTTTTTCTGATTTGGAAGTAAATGTATATGTATTTTTCTGATAGGCAGCACTGTACTGAACAGGAGGGCTGACTTCTTCCACCTATGCTCTGGGGCTGGTTTGGGGCTGCCCTCCAGCTCTGCCAACATATCTCGGTCCTGACTTGTAAGATCCCCTGCTGCCGCCGCCGCGGTTCTAGGCAGCTCTTCAGAAGTGACTGCCAATAGCACCGATTTCTTCCAACCGGTGCAGTAGTTCTCTGGTGCGCACAAATGGGGGCTGAGGAAGGACCACCAAAACTTACTGCCTTGTGACTTGAGGCAAGGTTTGAACTCCAGTTTCCGTTGAAAAATGGCAAGTGTGCCATTGGCTGCCCGTGCCATTCAGCTGCACGGATTTAATGCTTTACATTGCTACTGAGTAAAATGATGTTGTCTAAATGTAAGCTGAAAACACTTAAGTCATTTAAGGCCCAGAAATGAAAGAGACACAATAAAAACATGAAAGAGAATAATTGAGGTGGCACTTATAAAGTGAAAACAAAAGTGTATCTATGTCTAGATATACATATTTATTATTCCAATTTCTAAGTGGCTTTGTGTGTTTTCTTCACAGTATCTGTATATATTTTATGCATAACTGTATTAAAATGCCCATACACAGCATCCTCTCACTTCCATTTAAAAACTGTGAATCACAACAAAAACGCTGTAAGAACATCTAAGGTAGATAATTAAAGTATAATTAAGTTTAAATGCCTTGGTGAAGGAATATAAAAATATTTAAATTCAACAGGCTAGTACATTTGCAGTTTTCTTTTATTAGGTGTGAAATCTAAGAATCCCCTGCCAACTCTTGAGGGCTCAATCCAGAATGTTGAATTGAAGTACTGCGGCACATCATTGGTCAAATGTGCCTCTGGGACCGTGGGATCAATAAAAATTTGTGCCAAAGCCCCAGGTATGTGCAGCTGGACCATGTAAAACTTTATTGCCTGTATAGGAGAATTGGCCTTGCTTTTTACAAGGAGAGTTACTGAAACAAGAATTTACTCATTGTTCCTATGAATCAGAGAGGTTTTTTTGTATTCTGTTTCGGGGGTTTTTATTATTATTGTTAAGTGTGCCAGGATGATCCAGTCTGGCCCCAGTATAGTCAATCTTTACACTGAATAAAAAATAAAGATGTTGGTTTTTTCTGCAGAGACATATATTAATCTAAAAGCACTGAAGAAGCTGAAATAACTCTGCATTTTCACATCACACAGAATATCTGCATTTTGCTTTATTTGCAGCATAATTTTGATGTATTTTTTATGGTTCAGTGCCTCGTTTTCCAGTAATGCTACAAGTATGTATTTTGCTTGTGAAGTTTTTGAGGGCTCTGTGATAAATAGTTTTTAAATTTCTTTAATAGAATTTTTCTTGAAGAGCATGCAGGAACTTTTCCAATCAATGTCTATGATCTCTTCAAGGGTAAAGGCAGTTAACTAACTATTAAAAATGTAGTGTATTTAACTCTAATTTGAGTTCATGGTGATTTTTAAAGGTACTATTTTATAAAGTTGAGATGGAAAATACTATTTTGAATAGAATTGATTACTTTACTTGAAATCCTCCTGCATGTAAAGACATTTACAAGATAACATTAAGGAAGTTGTTTAATAGTTTATATAAGACTGCTCTCTCTATTTCCTCTTCTAATTCTCTACTCTCAATGTTAATAGCTGTTCTCTTTGGACTAGTGAATGTTTGTGTTGAAAATTTATCTTGTTACAGTAAAAGCTGTAAGGAGTCTAATCTTTATCTTAGGTGATGGTGGAAAAGAGAAGCTGATTCCTTTAATTCAAGGCCCTTCTGACACCAGAGACTTACACAGCAGTAAATGGCTCAATGAGAGTAGAAAGCCAGAATCTCTCTTAGCTCCAGATTTGGTAGCCTTTACAATCCAAATTCCACAGTATATGGACTACTGCCATAATTCTGGTAAGTGCAAAATTCTTGTTAAGCTGGTATCGCGTTACATTTTTCCGTTTCAATGTAATTTCCAAAAGATAGACGTCATATAAAATGTGCCAAATGCCAAAGTATCTTTTTCACATACTGCACACATTACAACTCTACCTTAGCTCACTGTGTGACACAAAACCTAAAAGCAGCATTTTGATGTATGTCTTCTTCAATAAGGAATGCTTCATTGGCTTTGGTTGCCTTTTAAATTATTTATACAGAACTTTCTGTAAAGATTTTTTGGGGGCAGGATCCAAGTTGAAAATATTACTTTTTTTATTTCTTCCATTTATCTATTGGGCTGAGCTGCTTATACAGAAGTTGGCATACTGAATTCAAAGTGGTTCATTTAAATTTGCAGCATAATTTATAATTAAATTAAGAATTTGTTTATCATAAAAATTGTTAATAATAAAAAGGTGATTTTTAAAATGCTACAGAGCACATATTTGACATCATCAAACTTGGGGTTATGAGAAACAAGTTAATATTTTCAGAGAGTTGTTTGGATAAATTTAAGACTGTTGTTGACTTTGTGGGCATAAATACTCTTACCTGACATTCTTACGGTTTCTGTGGGCTTTAAGCAAAACATTGGTCTGTTTTAAGCAACGTTGACAATTTTGAAATGCATCTAACTTAAAATAACTATAATATAGTTTGTGAAATTCACATGGATCTAGGTTTTGCTGTCAGTGTGGTGCATTTTAAAAATCATATTTTCAAGTTTTTAAAAGTTTATCCTGTTGTTATGCTAAGAGTGGAATCAAATAGGGGAAAGAAAACCAACCCAGAAAGCATCTAGTTTAAGGAAAGCAAAATAATTATCTGACCTCAATATTATGAAACACGAAAGTAAACTGAAAAGTGCACACTTTTTCTCTATTTTTTTCATGTGTAATGGTTGTAGAATGTCATTAGTCTGAAAAGTAACAGTGAATTTATTGCCATGTTTGTAATTTTTATGTGCATATGTAAACAACATTTGATTCTTATGCAAAGTAAATATTTGCAAGCACTGTGCACTCCAGTGCACAGGTTATTTTTTCAGTAACTGTACTTGTATGTTTCTTGGAGAGCATCATGTTGGAAATGTTTATGACAGTGTTTTAATAACAATTATCTCAAGTTTCTCCCCCTAAAACATTGCTGAAAAGCAATTCATTATTCAATAGCCTCTGAATTTTTCAGATCCGTTTTTTTTTTTTAAAAGTGCAAATCTGTTGCACCTGTTGTCTCACTTTAAGTCGCTTTTAAATGTTCATAATAATAATATTTATTACTATTACTGATTATTGCATTTTCTGCCTTTTTAGAGGATCTTTCAGTTTAGTTTTCTGATTTTTGTCTTAGAATATTAATGACGTTTTAAAGGAGCTGTGCATACTTTCCTATGGTATAGAATTATTGCTTTTGTTACAGGTCACAGTGATCACACACATTTTAGCTCATCAGTATTATGGATAGTCCAGTTAGAAAGTTGAGAGAACTTGACAGGCAGTGGCAGGAGATGCCTGTGAGAATTAAGGCACCAACAAATGAAGCGCCGGCCAGGCTCATATGGAGGCGCTTTGAGAGGCAGAGAATTGGTTTGTAAGAGACAAATGTCTGTGGTACCTGTTTTGTAGATGAATGGAGATACATTTAATATGTTAAGATTTTAGAATTGAAAATTTATGGGACCCTTCACCTGCCCCCAGAGTGCCTCAGGGAAGCTGCACCGATTCTGTGTACTCCGTGGCAGGCGCCAACCTGTGTGCTCAGGCTCTGGCTCTGCTTCTCTCGATCTGTAAGGTGGCACCTTTGATGACAAAGGGGACAGAAAAGCTGACTGATGTGTTAAAGCTTTGGTCCCCGTACACATGAAGAATAGCGTACTGCAAATGTTTGTGGGTTTTTTTTAAAAATATAAATTAAAATAGGAAACAGTAATGTTTAAATTATCTCAGGTTCTATACAAAGGATGAGGGAGTTAATTAAAGCCTTCATTTTCAAATACTTGCTGAAGGAACTGAGGCGATTTAATAAAGGAGATAAAGCTATCCTTTTCATTACAACTGGGAAAACTACATGGAGAGAAAACATGAAGTTATTTGAGAGCATAAAAATGCTTTTGCTGTCAGTTGCAGTCACTTCTGGGAATTAAGAAAGCTATACTGGATAATTTGACAGCAAATTCGACTTATGCCTCAGGGGAATAGAAGGGTTGTTGAAAGCTGGACTACTGGAGATGATTGTGCTGTACTGAAGTTGTGCTATTTGAGCAATTTATCCTAATAATGTTAGATCTGATGTTCTGGAATAGGAATTTGGACTATAGAGAAGAGTGGAGAGAGTAGTTCAACCTACTTGTAGAAAGAATGAAAAAAGTTATCCAGGAGAGATGAGAAAAATTATCTAGAACTGTTCAATGTTATCAGAGTGCTGGAGATAAGGCCAGGGTTGGCCAAGTCTTCTGACTCTGCAGTGTGCAAATACAAATAGCTGTATAGCTGATGCTCACAAAATACACACGATTTCTCAAAAGACCTAAGGGAATAAGTTGTCACCCAGCACTCAGGTAAACTCAGTTCACTTCTCCCCATATACAAGGATTCAGAAAACTTTGCAAACTCCATGTCAGAGGAGCAGCTGGTCACAGGGTGCAGCGCGGCAGGGGGGTGCATTAGGGCTGCACAAAGCTAAACTGCTGCAAGTCAGCCACCTCTGTTAAGAACAGAATGATATCATGTCTTTTGGTGTGTAAAACCAAGAGAAGCAATTGCAGGGGAATTTCTGAGTATTCTGGAAGAATCTTGGAATACAACGCAATGCCTGCGCAAGTGACTTTTAAAAATTTTTTGCTTATATAAAAGTTAGTGAAGGAAGAATAACTAAGTAATTCATTATGCATCTGTGAACTTGAATGGAAGACAACTTGGTCTAAAATCAAAACAGTTGTTTGGATATAAAATGCCAAGGAGGAGGTTGTGCAAATGGCATGAGGTTCTTGAATAAATCAGGGTGTATTTACCTGGAGAACAGGCCGGCAACCTTTCTTCCTCCTCTCCCTGTCAAATCAGCAACTGTCTACTGTCTTGTACCACTCCAGTCATACGATCCAGGGTGACCAGGATGGTTGTGCAGCTTGCTTTTACTGCTTGTCTGTAGGTGGCCCTGCAAAGGTTGAGTGTGCATTTACAATTTGAGTGATAAAGCATTTTACACTAGTTTTTTATTTCTTGCTATTTCACTTGTTGCTGCTGAGAGGAAGAGGAAATAAAAAATGTGGTTCTCTAGTACCATACTGCACTGAGTATAACCAGCAGAGGGAAAAACTCTATAAAATGTAATTCCAAAAAGGGCAGCATTAAAGTGTGTGGTGTATCGCATATACAGGCAAAGTAAGTATTAGGTACAACAAGTGCATCTAGTGGTGATTACTTAGCAAGAGTATTTTACTGTTTGGTGCACAAAGTGTCATTAGCGCAGTGGAAAACCGTTCCACCTATGGCAGAGGAAGTATTTAGGGACACAGAATATCAATACGATTTTGTTTAGTCCTTAAATACAAGTCTGCATGCTGGTACGTTAGTTGTATGAAAACCTGCCCCAAGTATCTCTGTGCGTAGTTGTAAAAATCAGTGGATACGCTCCCCAGTCCTTATCTGAACTGCAGCATATAAAATGAATACGAGAGAGGAGATTATTCCATTACCCCAGGGCTTGGGAAGGTCTTCTTTCTGCTTCTCTGGACTAACCCTGGCTTTATTAACCTTCGGAGCAAGCTGCAGACCGTGTTTGTTTCACCTGGCCTTTGAGAGGAATGGGGAGATTTCCAAATGAACGCTGGTGTTGGTATTTAATTATGAGCAGCTGTTGACTAGATGAGGTGAGCCGATGAAGCTCTAGTTGGTTTGCCATATTGAATAATTGGGAGTATGTGCACAGCCGGCATATGGAGAGCTTTATTACATATAAATCAAGAGGAACTAAAATTAAAAAATACAATTTAAAAGTTTTCTTTGAAATCAGATTGAATATTCAGTAATGCAGCAGTGAAATAAGGGGGTAAACAAAAGTACCTGTATTGCTAGCGTGCTCGTGTGTGGTAAATTGATACACCCAGTGGGACAAAGTAAGAGTGAGAAGGCTTCTCTAGTTTGTGAAAGCTGCGTGAAGGCTGAACAGCAAATATTCAACCTTATAAAAGTTTGTAATTTCTCATTTAAGTGGTATTTTTCTTAAACTTCCAAAGATAACTGGATTTTTTTTCTCCACTGTCAATTTTTTTAATTTTAGGTAAGATCATTCCATTCTCCTCCCCTCCCCCTATAAAGAAAAAAATGAAAATATTTTTAAGACTGAAGAAATCATATCTTCAAACATGAAAAGAGTGCCATAAAGGTTATACCAGCAGGAACATTGTTTTTTTCCTATCATAAACCACCTGATTTTATCTGTTAGAACTTATTTGAAAGGAGGCGAGAGATTTTACATACATTTGTTTTTATACATACACACCTATATATGCCCCCAACTTGCCCTTTCTTGCAATTTAAAAAGCCTGTCATTGTCATATATTTTTATTTAATTTTGACCACTCACATTGGGGATACTTCGAAGTCTGGTTTTTAAAGCTGGAACAATGATATTTTTTAAGTGCTCAGTTTTAATTAAATGAATGCTTGTGCCAGTAAACAAATAAAAAAAAGCCCTTGTAAAAGAGCATTCATAAACTAATTTGAAGTATTTTGGAAAGATCTGACACAACGAATGAGTAAAAACGCTTAATATATTGGAGTAATTAAAGACAATTCACATTTGTGGTTTGGGCATAAATGTGTAAAAATTATACCCATCTATCTTATTACATTTCCTTTTCTCTCCCTGAGGATTTCACTATGTACTTTATCTGTAATTGTTGCCAGTTTTCTATCAAGTTCCCACTGGGCTTCTGGTGCAAAAAATCTTATCCTCTCGATGACAGAGCTTGCCTGAATGATTTCATGCTCTTAGCATTTTTGTTCACGGGAATTAGGGGCAGAATGTAACTGCAGCTGAACATAGCATCTATTTTTGTAATTTTGAAGTTTAGACTCTGTTATTGGAACTAAATGAAGAGATGCAGGTGTTCTCCAGTTCAAGTCCTTTGGGATTTTTTGATGGTAGATGCTTGAAAAGAAAATGCATGTGTTTCCAGAGTCAAACAGCAGCTGTGGACAAGGATTTATGTTTTTCTCAGAACTTTGGGATTTCAAAATGTTACATTTAATCACATGCACAGAAAGGAGAGCAAATGTTAAAGATGTTACATATAAAACTAGGGGACTGATCTTTTTACCATACCAACTAGTGGTGGGAATAGAGGAACAAAGTGATCTTTAATCTTAATATGAACAATTTCAAAAGGATTATGATAGTTGCCAGGACTCTGGTCTTTTGAGAACTGTGCTCTTGCAGCCCACAACATTTATATCCTCTTAATTGCTTTTAGAATCTGGCTTATTCTCATCTTTTGCCTTGGAAAAATATGAATGCTAATAGTATAAGTTACCGAAAACACCGTATTCATGCAGTACTTGTGTTGGAGTAGAGCAAATTTAAATTCAGGTAAATATGCATTTTTAGAAAAATTATTCTGGTAATGTCCTGTAGTTTTCAAAATTGGATGAAAAATAGCAGTTCAATTTAGAATTTTTCTGAGTTACAAAACTTGTGGGCAGAAGTATTTTGTGGTAATACAATTTCTCTCACTCTTATAATTTTGAAATTAGTTGATTGTAGTAGACAAAACGTCTGACAGCTTTGATTTCATCACAAGCTCAAGTGGGGGCAGCAGATGGTGGTACTACTGTGCAGTTCCGGACGGGAGGGTGGTGTGGGGAAGAGCAAGCTGGTAACAGTGGTAAATGCAAGTTAGTTAATACCTATCTGAGAAAGTAAAAGCCTCTTTTTAAACGCATTTAATTTTGTACATTTAGCAGCTTGTGTGTGCTCCATCCTCCCTCATTACCCTCACAGCTCAATATGTTGTGCACTACAGCCAGGTTAAGTATCAAATATTTTTCCAGACCTGAATTACCTATCTACTGTCTTACAAAGATCTAGCACTTACTACTTTTTCTAAGAGGGAAGTACGCTTGTCTTCACGCGCAGCCTGTTACTCTACTGGCTCCAATTATAAATTTCATGTCCATGGGAGTAGCATCAGGGAGGGACATACTACACAACGCTAACTAGATTCACATTATTTCCAGCAGGTTGCATAACTCTGGCAACTGGCAGTAAGCCCTGGTTTTAGAAAGGTAATTGTGCAATGCAGGAGTAAGGCAGCTGGTTCAACTGTCCATCAAGAAATTCTGCAAACCCTCTTGGGGGGAGAGGTGTTTTCATCTCTCTGCATATGTTGCATTCAGTTTCTCTCAATATGCCATAAATATTTCAGCAATACATGTACCCTAGAATTCTGAAATTGTCACTAAATAGGATTCTGAGTTTTGTAGAATGATACTTGAAAAATTGGTATTTAAAAAAAAAAATAAATCTACACTCTGTCCAAATAAGTTGTTAGGAAGTCAGCCTGTGTAGTTAAGTTTCCTGAAAATATTTCTGGTTTTCTTTCAAGCCTGACTGACTTTGAGATGTACTGTTCAGCTGCACTATGGAAGTCCACAGAATAATGTCTTTAGCCAAAGATGTGTGTTTGCCTTTTTTCAATTTCCTTTTCTTAATAGTATCACTTAAGAGTTTGGTAATATGGCGGAATAATGACAAAACTTGAACAATGAAGATGGAGACTCAACTCCAAATAGCAGGAACCTGAGATGTTGCACTAGGAAATCTGTTGAGTGAGGGAGTTGGAAAGCCTGATTCCTCTCTGGGTTTATATATTTTTCTGTAGAAACTCATTGCCTTACTTTCTCTTTTCTCTTAACTCATTAACTCTTATTCATTCCGCCTATAGGTAATGCTGCAGTTGATCTTGTAGTTCTTGGGATGGGCGTTTGTACTTCATGGGCAACTGAAGATTTGAGCTCTTGAGGGGTGGGTAATATGGGGTATGCAGGCTTTAAAGTGCAGAAAGGAAATCTCCCCACCTCCTCTTTAAACAGAGGAAACCTAGAAAGTTCTGTAAAAGTAACTAAAACATTGAGTTCTTAAAAAAGCCTTTTTTTTTTTTTTTTAACCTTTTAACTCATTAACTGTGTAAAACTTAGGGAATGACAGATAGGAGACTATTTCTGCTACCTTTCTTTTTTGTGTATGCATGTGTGTTCCATAGGATTTCGGTTCATTTACAATCTGGTAGTATCAAAGTGTTTCATATGGCCACCAAAGTCATATTTAACACTTCTGGTATGAAAAAAAATCTAAATGTGGGTTCAAATGATAAATTCTATTTCCATAACAGAATAGGATAATGTATCTGCATTTCATATATTTATGAAAATGCATTCACCTTTTCCACTTGTGGCATCTGGAAAAGCATTATTCAGCAAGGTGACTAGATACTTATTGATGGTGCAGAGAGTTTTGGAAATGTGACAGGCATATGCTCTCAGCAATTGCTGACACATAGCTTTGGACATTGAAATCTGTTTTTAATTGAGAAAATATATGTTGGCCAACATATTGGGGTAGCTCCTACTCATTTTGAAAAAATGCCATGGGATCTTTAACTTCCATTTGGACGCTTCCCAGACATGGGCATAAGGGACTGTAACTGTTTACTTTCAAATGGTGTTTAAACTGTTTCCAGGTTTTATAATTGAATTATATTGGTCTCACTACCGCTTTGGTGATGTAAATGATTCCTATAACATAGCTATTTTTTCGTAATGAAATGCTAAATAGATATCACTGCAAATAAGTGGACTTTTGGTGGTAAAATGTAAATGCATTTTGACCAGGTCCATTTTTGTGTTTTAGATTTTACTAAGTGATTAAATAACATATTACAGAACAGAAATATATCACATTTGGTGAAAAACAACATTAAACAAAGTATCTCCATTATTTTTAATGTGGAAATTATGATCTAAATATGTATTTGTTTCTGAATCTAAATTTTTTTTCTGAGTAATTTTCAAGGTTTGACTCTGTAGTACATTATAAAGAAGCCTCAGGTCACTCCAAAGGTTCCAGTGTTCTGGTTATAATACACACAATGTGCTATCAGTCTCATCGATATGGGTTAGGATGCAGTCTTAAATATGCAGAGTAAGCATTCAACCACATTGTCTCCTTCTACACAAACATTACTGTCCTGCAGGTCCCACAGAAGTTCCTTTCTATGATGTTCTAAATAGCCATTTGTGGTCAGAAAGTAAAGTTGTGCCGTTACCAAGTGACCGAAGAGGTAGTTTTATGTAGAAAACAACAGTTCGCAGCCAGGATGAGACAAAGCGAGTTAGAATCTTAGCAGTATATTGATTTTTTTTTTTTTTTTAATTCAATAACCCCAGTGATGAGCCCCAAGCTAAGACATATTTGTATAGCTGACAAAACTGAAAATTATTTTGGACAAATTATCTTTAAGGTGTCCAACTTTGGAAACATTTAAATTAGTTTAATTTTCTTCATGTGCTGTGAAGCTTCTGAACATTAATCTCTATCAAAAATCTGCAAACCATATAGAAACTAGTACTCTAGGAACCATTAGTCACTTCTAACTATCAGACCATTTAATCACTTCTGTGTTGTGTGAGCTGATTTCATTTTCCTTTTAACTGTGCACTGAAATAGAACTAATATGTGCAAGATACTTGTGTATGTACTTGCTGTCTAAGGTGGCAGAAATACTTAAAATTGATATGAGGAAAACAGTGCACTGTGTAACTTTTCAGTTCTATTTAATAGCTAAAATTAGCATACTTAAATAATGCGAGCATTTAATGTTAATATATAACAGATTTCTAAGTACAGCAACTTCAAACACAAATACTGTATATTTGAGGTATCTTGACATTCTTACTATTGTGTGGAGTACTAAATGTATTTGAGAAATTCAGTGATAGGATTATGGTGGATATATAGTTCCATTAAATAGCTAAGTATTTTTTCATTCTTAATTTTAATCTGGTTTAGACTCTTCAGTAGAGGAAAAAAACATTTTGAAAAGGAAAAAAAAAAATTGTTTTTCTGAAGTCGTGTCTGAAAGAGAAAATTCTAGGTGTTGTCCAAATCTTGCAGCTGGTTCAGTTAAGACAGAAACATTTGCTGGAGCAAAGTAATTTGCTGACCTGAGTCCTGAGTTCCCATTCAAACACTCTTCTGCTGCTAGTTGTTGATCCTGAGCTCCACTTATGGCACAGTAAATTAATGCAAAGTCTGGTTTTCCTAAGTGTTTTCCTAATGTCCTGATGTATTTTCAAGACGAAGTAGACAGATCTGAAAAAGAAGTATTGTGCTTTTCCCCAAGAGATTTAGAAAATTGATTCTTTGTGTCTGTAAGCAGAGTAGCAAATCATTTGGGGGTTGTACCATCAGAACTCGATGAGAACGTTGCGTGGTTATGCACAAAGGAATGAGTGCCCTGACAATGAGAACTGAAGGGATGGGGAGTCCCGAACAAACATGTCAGCTCTTACAGTTGGGATGGTAAGAGTCTGCCTGCATCTGCCAACTCTCCCACTTTTAGCCCGTGTGCATCATCTGTCACAGGACAGCTTCTTGGGCCGTTTCCCTGGGATCCGTGCCAAGCTGGAGAAGTAGCTTTTACTATGCTGCCTCATGTCCCGAAATCCTGGAAAAATAGCCTACTGCCTGTGGGAAGGTGGACATGAAAGGAGTCAGACCCATTGGAGTTTGAGCCACGTCTTTTTGAATTTCAGTATTGATAACTAACTGTCATGCCAGAAGAAAAAATCCCACCACGTTCTAATAATATGATACAAACCATAAATGCAAATAAAATATAATCTGAAAATTAATTTTAGATATCAGAATAATAATCTGAATAAATCAAAGGCTGACTGCATCTTCCCATCTTCCCCCTGCCCTTAAAAGTTCCAATGCTTGTTTTATTTCTGGAATGAAACTATTTGAACCATGCAGAAACATTGCTTAAATACAATATGAAGTATAATATTAGAAATGGCTATCGTAGGGATTTCTTCTCCCCCTGAAATTGAGAAAATAATGGAAATTTTGTAAATAGAAACAATTCTCATTGTAAGAATAAGAGAAGATATGGTTGAATCTAATGAAGCATTAGTGTTTGGCTCAACAATAGTGTGCGGGGTTATGGAGGTGCATGAGATGAATCATCACCTCTGGATAGTATTCTTCTTTTCTCTTATGTATTGGTCCATGGCATAGAGGGTAATCAGTAGGACGTGATTAATCATCTTCTAAATAAACTGAACATCTTTTCCTCACTGGGCTTTGAATAAATTCTATATACAATATATTTTTTTTTATATTTAGTGTTACTCTATTTGTGTTTGGTTATCTATTCAGTAGAAAGAAATTAATGAAAGGAGACTATGAATTCTCCTCTTCCTCTAATTTTGAGTTCTTTTATAATGTTCCTGCTGTGCTAAGAGAGGAATTCAGTATTGAGCAAATCTTCTCTCTAGGTTGTGAGCTGAAAATTCATACAAGAAAATGAAAGATGTTCAAAATGTATTTGAAAGGTATTTCAGCCCAAGCCCTGGATTACTATTTTTCAGACATTAAAATTATTGCAAATTAGTTATTTTGTACATGTTTTATAATAGATTCATTATTAAAGGATAAGCTTAAAATTATTCTATTGTATTAAAATTGTGTTTTTAAACCAACTTTTGGAAAACCTGACAGATACAAAGTAATCTTTGGTATAATGCAATTTTCTGAAAAGAGATGTGTCTATTTTAAAGTGCACATGCCAGTCCTTTAAGCAGTTGCATGTCTAAACTAATGAAATGAAACTTTAGTGCAGATTACAGTCAGTTGATAAAATTGTTTTTAATCAAAAAACAGGGAATAATTAAAGGTATATTTGATTGTATTTTGGAGTTTTAAAAACAGGTGCAATAAAAATATAATAATAATCTTCATAATACTAATTATATTTAGTATAAAGACTTTTATAATAGTTTGAAGCCAATAATAATTTTTTATTTCTTCACTGGTAACATAACATAGAATAAGTATAAGCCTGTGAACAGGATGACAACACAACTGTTGATGCACTTTGAATGAAACATCTTTATCAAGTTAATATAAGAAGCAGTCATGCCCTACTTGAATTACTCATTTATAATGGCTGAGCAGCAGCCTGGATGTGGACTTTGAAATCCTGGGAAAATAAGATGCGTGCACGCATTCAAATGTCTAAAGTCTTTGCTTTAGAGCAGCTGTAAAATGTTGGAGTGAGATGTCAGCTACTAGCTGTTGTCTACATTTTTTGTCCAAGATGTGATCCTTTAATTGCTAACCAAGGTTAGTATTATTTTAATCATTGCATCCTCAGTTCAAGACTTTGTATTTTCAAAAGCCGTTTGAACATTTAGGACCTAAGAATCAGAATATTTATCTGCTTTTTGCACACTTTTAATACACAGATTATTCCAACTTTATTTTAAGACCCTGTTTGTTTTGTTATAATACATAGATTTTTCTCTAGCATTTATTGTGCTTGTGCTGAGGGAGTAGTAAACCTATAGATTTGTAAAATACCTAAATAAAGCACATGTATGGGTAGCAATTTCAGAAATGCTGCCTGTGTGCTTACTAAAGACATAAGAGTATAATAGCTGGTAAAAGCCATGTATTAGAAGGATGTCTGTCTCTTTGCACTGTTGTGATGTTGCAGCTTGCACAATCTTTTGCAGATGACTGCATTGCCAAGTTCCTTGTCTTCACAGCTTGATACCGTGTTTCCTTTGAAAAGATAGACATGTAGGAAATTAACTCTTCAACTTTATTTTTTCTTCAAATGCTCACACAGTACCAAAGAGGGTGCATCCAGTTGCACTTGAATCAGATTTTTGATAAGAAGTGCCAGATGTTGTGTCTCAAGTATCCTCATGCTTCCCAAGTCAACAGTACAGATAGTAACCACTCTTCTGTCACTGCAGGAATTGTACAAGCTGCTGTGACACGAGGTGAGTGAGAGCAGTTTTGCTTATTGGAATATCTGTAAGGGCAGTGTGAACTTTGTGTGGCACTTTGGAGGCAGACAACAATGACCATGTTGTATCACTTCAGGGATACTCATCACCATCTTACAACAGGCGTTCAGACTGCAGAGGGGCTTACTGAAGGACTGTTCAGGAATTGGTCAAATAGTTTTTTCCTTATGTTTCTGTTACAAGTAGAATTAAGATTCCTTGTACTTCATTTCAGTCTGTTTCATGGAACAGGGCATCTCTAACATGCACCATACAAACTTGTTTTTTGCTCTGGAAAGTCACTATCTCAAAACTGTGATGGAAGGAGCAGGTGTTTTCTACACAATGGCAGCAAATTAAGGCACAAACTCAGAGGTCGTGCCTGCCTTCCTGTTAATGGGAAGACTGAGAGGCAAGAATAATCCACTTTAAAGGTAGAAGTATGGTGGTTAAAATCTTTGCTAATACTTGTCCGAGGCAGCACTACTGGAGGTATTGAAGATATAGCAAGGGAGGACAGTATTTATCTTACACTGTTGATCAAAGTGGAACATTTTGGGATGGTTTGCATTGTTGTTCTCCACTGAGGTACTCTAACGGGCGGCTCCAAGAAGATGATGGAGGGATATTTGCAAGAAGGATGCATTAACCTTCATAGCCTTGACTGTGACAGCTCTATTTGGCTTTAGATGCAACAGTTTGTCACCTCTGAGCAGCAGCTCAGCTAGCTCTTCTAAATGGTTTCTGTATATTGAGTTGTGAATATACTCGAGCAAGTGACTCCAGAACACTTGTTTTTAAGAGCATAGAAATTAGTAACTAAGAAGCATACTTGTACAAAAGTAGCATGAGGTAATGTTAAGGGAGCAAGATGTTTTTCATTCATTTTCTGCGAGGTCCCATAGAGGAACACTTGCAAGTGAACGCTGTTATATTATGAGCCACTATAACTCAGGATCAGTTACAGCAGCAGTTTGGTCCTGGCTTTGAGGAAATAAAGCAACATCTGAGTTCCTGCCATGCTTTCTGATGTGAGGCAAGCAAAGTTCTGCCACCTCCGTCTAATACAGATACCTTTGTATGTTCCTTTTTCTTAATGGTCTTTCTAAGGGAGGTTGTTGGCTCATAGCGCAACAGCCGGCTTGTAAGACTGCAGTCTGTGTGCTCCCGAGCTTTTGATCCAGCCTTTGTGGATAGTTGTTCTGGGGTTCACACCGCACAGGGCCGTGACTCCCAACAGCATTGGAACATAGAAGCCTTCCTACTGCTGCTGGTTCAGAGAAGCAGAACCAGTGTAACAAATAAAACTTTTTATTTTAGCTAGTAAAAATGTGAAGCTAACTCAGCTTGCAGTCCTACTCCTTTTCTTTTTCCAGAGGATTGTATTTGTTTTCTTAAGAGAGATAAAGCCCCCCTTCCTGCCATTCATTGCTTAAACTGGAATGCCAAAATAAGATTTTGGAAAGGCTAGGGTTGATTTCTTTATTAAGGTTGAAAAAAGTGGGAATACCTAATTACTTCTTACCAGACAGCTGTCATGAATTTCCTAAATATTTTCATGTTTAGCTGTACCTGTATATATAGATGCATATGTATAAGTGTAAGAAGAGAACAAGGTGCTTATTCTCATTATATCTGTGAATAGGATTTTCTGATTATTGTTGAGATTTGGGAGGAAAGCTTAGAAAAATGATGTTGTAATCCATGGTAGGGTGTTTGACCTATCCCTATAAATATATCAGAGAGCTACAACTTGAGAGAAAATATAAATCTTTTTAGCTCTAGATACTCTTGTTTCCCAGAGGATTACAAGTGGAACAGGAAGACAGTTTCTTTAATTCATTTATGCATAACTGAATCCCTTTGGAAAATCTCCAGTTGGTTCTTTATACCCCAGGAGGAATGCCAGCCGAACATGTGGTGGCTTTTGACAAATCCTACCTAGTTTCTGCCAGTACCAGTGCAGTGTGGTTGACGTCTTTTAGGGAAATGCAGGCATAGAGTAGTAGTTGATTGAGGTTTTTCTAATATTCTCCAGTAGTTCTTCCTTCGTAAGTTAGAATAATAATAAAATATCTTATGACGTAATAGTTTCTTCATAGTTATTTTAGGAATTTTTACATGACTCCACCTGGCCTTGGCCTGTCATGACCATATGACACCTGCAACACTTTTAAATGACGTTTGCATGCTGTATTATCTGATACATAATAGATGTTTTAGTTTATGTAAACCTGTATCAATGTTATCAACATAATGTTAGAGAAAATGAGTATTTTGAGCTTTGTTTGACTTCTTTACTAAATTTTTAGTGTGCTCTTATAAATTAAATTATTTTCCAAACAAATAGGCTGTGCCTGATAAAGATATGTGTCATCCCCTTAGAAATCCCAAACAAAAGCTGTTGAGTATGTTAGTTTGAAATATGTAAAAGGTGGCTAGTGTCACTGGTTTTAGCGCAGTAGTTTAAGAATAACATTACACTTGCTTAGATCGGTAGAATGTGTCTTGCATGCCAGTGTGCCAATGCAAATAATTTTCAGACTTTTCTAAGGCTTTTTAATATGTTTCTTCTGTGAAGAAGTCATTTCTTCTGTGAAGTGCAGCTTAATATTTAGTTACTGATAGCATCCATTATTATTGTTATGCTTTGGATCAAGGAAAAGATAAAATAGTCTGAATAACAAAGTGTTCAATAGCTTCAACTTTCTGCCTAAGGAATAACAAAAAGCAGCAGACTGAAGTTCAAATTTATATGGTGAATAAGTTTGAGTAGTTTTCTGTGCCATTAGCGGAACAAATTAAACTTTCGCTGGTTGAGTGCATATACCTAAACAGTGTAGTGTGGGAGGATTATCAGCCAGTTAGTCTTATTGGTTTATTGGCAGCAGAGCAGATTTAAACCAAATTTTCCCATGGCAGAGGTACTGTATCAGCGATCCCAGAAGTTTTCCTAAGAAATTTATGAAGTGGTATGAAAGTAAATTACTGAAGAGTCATCAAAGCAAGTATGTTATTAATTGACAATTTATTGACTTCATCCTTAGTGGTAGTTAAAAAAAAAAAAAAAAAAAAAGAGGATTAGGATTCAGCCTACACTTTGAAAGCTGCGTGAGGTCTTTTGTACGATATTTCAGTTAAGCTGTAATTAATTAACTTAATTAAACAAATATTAGTAAAAGAGTAAAAGCACACTTATTCTGATGGATCTATAAAAATAGTCATAAGATCAATGTAAATAAGTAATGGAAAGCGTGAATCTGGGTCTGGTTAGGGCAGAGTGTAACACCAGTTATCTTTGATCTTCTGAGAAACACTCCTCGCTCAAGCGAATCTCTCATGGACCTCACTGACTAATTGCCAAAGAACTGCTGGGTCTTTACCCTTCAGGTTAAGGTCAAAGCTATATTGCTGTTTGTTATACTAGACCATTTCTTTGCGCCTAGGTTTAACATATTTAATTCAAACAGCATTGCAACTTGCTTTTGTTGTTTATTATTTTACCTATATTAAAAGAAATAACAGTAGAAAGAAGCTATCTTGTGTTAATTCCTTTTTCTTCTATTAACTTACTGGTCCTGGCTAATTATTTAGCTTCTCTGTGTATCAGTTCATATGTTACCATCCATGGAAAATGCTGTGGGAATTACCATATAATATTTTCAGACTCTTGCTTGGAAGGTATTACATGAAGCCTGGAATTTTATAGTGATAGTAGTTATATAATAAGTATTAACATGCTGTAGGTTTTTTAAGCATCTAATATTTGAGATAGGAATTTTAATTCTTGATAGTATTATGTGGAAGTGGAGGTCTCCTTTAAGCACTAAAAAAAAAAAAAACACAAAGCTGTTTTTCCCAGATTAATCATGTAGAATTTAAATTTATAGGGGTTTTTATGTCAATCTTAATTAAGACACATAGATTTAATGAGAGGAATATTTTTCCTATTACTAATAGTCCCTAAAGCCTACTATATGTAAAACACATGAACTCTCCCTTTCTGCCTTTTTCTGATGCCTGTGAACTTTTTCTGTTGCTTTGAATGGCTGATAAATTGTTTGCCAGGTAGAAGGGAGAATGCTTGACTTTGACTCAGAGTTGAATTTCTTGAGAAAATATCATTCTCAGCAGTGTGTCCACAATGGGAGCTATTACAGAGTAGTTTACTTCACTATCAGGTTTTTTGGCCAATTTACCCGTGAAAGCAGTCTCCTAGAAATCTGCTTAATCAGTAATACTGTTTTGAAAATAAACATTGTGTAAGGATCTGTCCTTTTCTATTAACAGCTCCAAACACTCTAAATAAATCTAAGTGATTTTTTTTTTTTTTTCCAGTCACCCATGATCTGCTTCCCTTCTTTGATATTGCCAGTTTTACCTACTTTGTTCATGGTACTTCAACTTTGATCTCGGCTAATTGCCATTAAATTCACACCGCTTACCGACTTGGCAAGCCAGAGCAAGTTAATGCTATTCATCATAAGGAGACCAGTTACTTTATTCTGTCCCCTCTAGGCATGTGCTTGTTTGTTTAACAGCAGAATGATTTGAGCAGTTTTACATATGCTGCTCATACATTTTCCATATGAAAATCAATAGCATAGCAAAATTCTACAACTGAAGGTTTTTAAATGTGTTTATTGCTTAAGACATAGGTATATTTAAAGATACTTTTTCATGATGTTTCAAATGCTGCTTCTGTCCTACAGTGAGATTTCACATGAGGTATTTGGAGCTTGTCCTTGGGTCAAAGAAAGATTTTTGTCTGTTTGGTGATTCTTCATTTTTTCAGAGTAAAGATTGCTTTTGCCTGCTCAGGCTATTAAGATGCATTTAAACAAACAAACAAAAAAAAAAGTGGGCTTTTTTTCTAGGGTTATTTTTCCCCCCTCAAATGCTAGAGACTGCTCAATCTCGGGTGAAGAAAAGACAGCCTCTCCCGAGTCAATGTCTGTCCTGGGGCATCCCCAATGTCCTTGCCCTGATGATGTGGTAAATTCTAGGCACTGCATAATTTACCAGCATGAATGCTGACAGGGAGGAATTAGTTTATTACTTAAGTATATTTATTAATTTTCAGTATTTTAAAATATTGACATCATTTTTTAAATATTAAACAGTTCTGATGAAGCAAGTATATTGTAAAAAATTTCATATGTATTAACTTAAGCTTTTTTTCTCCAAAAGGAGCGTGAGTGCATTCACTGGTAAATTGGATAGTGGTTATTTTTAACCCCCCAATGCAATATTGCCCTTAAGAACCATCTATTTACCAATAATAGTTCCTTTTCCCAGAGGATGTAACGATCATGTACATTTGAGGCAAGGTGTAACATCTAATGCATTAATAATAAGCTAAGAATAAACAAAAATCTTGAAGTAAATTTTTATAATTGGTGTTTTTAAATTGACTCTAAATTTGAAACTGAGGAAAAACTTCAAACGCGTTTAGCAATGTTATTACTAAATCCTCCTGAAGGCAGCTTGGGAGATAGTAATTGTAGTCCGTGCATTAGCCGGTGTGTTTGTTAAATCTTTCAAAACTTCTTTGACCTTGGTTAATAATGAATTTTCTGCATTGTGAGAAGAATCTTTTTGATACAATCATCTCTCTTTAGAAGAAAAGAAGGGGAAAGCATATTTGAAAAATCAGAACAGATTTTTCTTTGTAGAAAAAAATAGAAATACTGCTGCTTTCTCCCCTCCCAACCATTCAAATTGGATTTTCTGATTTGATCAAAATTCTTTTGAATTTGCTGTTGTTTGTTTGTCTGGGTTTTGTTTTGTTTTGTTTTGTTTTCCCCCCCCCCCCCCCTCCCCCCTGCTC
>VXBL01009720.1:327515-347491 GCA_013400195.1 Aramus guarauna
CCCCCCCCCCCATAAATAAGTGTCTGTTCTTTGGTGAGGCGCTTTGTTTTTGTTTTGGTCACTTGCTGTCCTTTATTTCCATTTACTGGTACTGTCTAGTGTTTTTCAGTGTCTACCTTAAGTCTGTAAAATCAGTCTTACTGGAATATTCTTTGAATTTTAATCTGCCTAGACTTTTTAATGAATGTTTATATCGCTGCATGGAACAGCTGAGCTTTTTACTGCAACGTTTCATGCATTTTGAAAACTAAGGCAATTTAATAATATTTAATTTTTTCATGTTTGAGATACTTAATGAATAACAACATGGAGAAGAGAAAAAATGTAACGCCCATATGATGTGAAAAATACAGGATAAACCTGACCTTGCCCTAGGGCCCAGCAAAAGCTGTTGGACCTACGGTATGGTGATCTGTATCCAGTCACAATGTTTCCATTTGCCAGTATTTGGTTAAATGCTAGGGTTCAGTAATTCGTGCAGGTCTGTTGTTGCTGTTGTTCTTCTGGATAGTAACGTGTCTTAAGAATCAATTTTAAAAGAAATGCTTCATCGTGCCATCGTTGTTCAAGTAATTTCACAGTGCAACAGATTGCCTGTAAAGTGCTTAGAGTGGAAATCCAAGCAGAGCTCAGCCAGGTGCCAGAAGCAGTGTAGCCAAGTGTTGAAGCAGAAACCTCACCTCAACTGACTCACTCTCTTCCTTCTTACGTCCCGCACTAATAAGAAAAATGATGCTCGCAGATCTGCTAGAGATTGTGGTATGCGGACATTAAGAGTAGCCTCAACATTAAAGACTTCAAACTACTGTGCAGATGATTATGTGTTCAGGATTGCTTTGCGTCCTTAGGGTCCCTCATCTCGTTTTGGAATGAGGTACTGTAAAAGCTTTTTGTTTGTTTGTGTTGGTTTTGTGATACAGTTTTCTCGTAAGACTCGTGTTAATGTTCAGGAAGCAAGATTTAAATAAGAGACTCTTTCTTGTTTTAATGAAGTTTGAATTCTTTCGTCAGAAGAATAAAATGTGATAGGAGACAGTTAAATACAGTAAAAACTGAAATAAACTGTCCAAGCTAAAATCACTAGACCACCCAGGTCTTGGACCACCCACCCAAGGGACCAACAACAGGCAATTGCCTGAAAGAGGTGGCCTTTTACTAGAGGTCGAACAAGTTGTATTGGAAATACTTGGGAGTGATTTCTTCATGCAGTTGGCTGCCTGCTGGAGGTGGTCCTTATTCTAATTCCCACTGCATAAGCAGTGTCCCTGTGAAAATGGCCCTCCTTATTTATTTAAGGACCTTAACCTTACATTTCTTTTTCTCTTTTTAGGGCAAAAGTAAAATTAGTAGTTTAGCAATGTGTTGCTACTGAGTAGAGATTTCAAGTTATTACAGAGTTTCTGTAGCGTCACATATAAATGAGATTTTCGTATGGGGGATATTTGATTGATGCTACTTTTAGGATTTGCAACGAGAATCAAATCAGAAGCACTCATAAGTCAATAATCCTTTCTTGAACTGCTTTAACTGTACTTCCAAAACGGTACAATATGAAGCCAGCTAATTCAACATTAGAATTGTTCTGGTCCCAAGCTTAAATGGGCTTTGGAATACACAGAAAATCTCTTTGGAAATTATTGAAAGTAGAAGGTTTTATCTGTAAAATCCCAGTAAAGTGATGCATATGAACTGTGTAAATATATTCCAGGATTAAAAATAGACAGTACTGGGAAATTCCCTGTACTGGCAGGCAATTTCTGCAGGCAGAAATTGGCAGGCAAAGTACTGGCAATTATCATTTCAAGATAGTTACCCGTTCTGGTCTTTTTTAACTTTGTTAGATAAAGTGTCAGTCATGTAACTTAACCAACCCAAACCAACATTTTTCTGTACGTGCTTTTATAGTCTTATTGTAATGATGATAACTTAAAGATACGAAGAAGGTTTGCTGAGAGGTTAGACCTTCTATTACATTAATTGTTATTTGGGTTCAGAATCCCTCCGTCATGTCTTAGTAAAATCTTGTATTTCTATAACCTTCTTTGTTCAGTAGCTAGAGAAAGTATTTTAAAGTAAACAATGGCATGTTACAGAAAACTTCATGAAAGCATATTGCTTTATTTCTTTAGCATTCTTTTCCATTATAGGTTTTATTTTACCTCTAGTTTCCTGATTTTTCTTTTCATCCTTTCTTAAAACTAAAATAAAGGTAACATCTAATTTCTCCCTTTTTGCGAGCTGGGTAGAGCACTGCCTAACTAATTAATTAATTTCACTCCTACTAGAGGAGTGAAACTTATTTTATAGATACAAATCTGTGTGGTTTTGTAGTTTTTTTACGTCGTCAGTTTTATTCAATCTGAAGTGAATACAAGCATTCTTGTATACAAGCGTTAAGATAAGATACTTTTTTTTTTTTTTTTTTTAAATAGGAAGAAACTTTTGAATAAAGAGGATTTCAGTAAAAGCCCTGTAAGCACCTGAGGTGCTTCTAGTGAGTACTGATGGGAGACAGTGTAAATGCCTGAATGTTTTGCCTGTGTATTATTGTGGCTATATGTGTAGGTGTATACACTAATTTTGATCTGTGCGTTAATAGTTTATTATAGTTTAATAATCAAATTAATATTATTCATACATAAGTTCCACAAGTACTACTTTCTTCATTTAATTATGTTAAATACTGCTGAGGCAGAGTTCTGAATAACAGATCCAGCCTGTTTGGGGTTTTTTTAATTATTATGTTATGTATGTGGAGTATAAGAATATAGACTTGGGTCATCCACATCATCAAATGAATTACATGTACTGATGTAATCACAATTCTAAGTCAGAACCGTTCACAAAACATCCAGTCCACATATCCTACAAGCCCTAAAGCCTTTCCATTTTACCATATGACAAACTGAATACAAAGAAAAAAAAATAAATCCTGAGATAAAGTAGTAGAGAGAATACTAATTTTGTTTTTCATTTCTTTTAATAAACAATGATATGATGAAATAATATCAGGGATGAAGAAAGCGGGTCAGCATTGTTTGTAGGTAGAGAGATAAGTTGCGTATATTTATTACCAACCTTTCTAATTTTCCTCCAGTTCCATAGCGCTAATAATTCGTTGCAAATCTGTGTAAACAGACTCCCGATGAACAGTTTTACTGAGGGGAATGTTCTCGGCAGGGCTTTGTTAACCTGACATTCTGTGGTTTCGCCTCATAAAACCAGCAAAGGGCTCTCTGCGTGGTATGTTAATGGGGTGAAGTAATGAATGCAGGATGGGATGTGAGATTCGAGCATGCGTAAAGTCCTTACTTGGGGGTTTTGGAGGAGATCCTTGCAGACAGTAGCTAAGAGATAAAAGCACTGGGAGGTTTGTTTTTTAAGCTAACGGTTGGATCTTTTTGCTGGATAACGGGCTTTGAAGTTTACTGGCGCTATGAATGTAGGAAAATAATTAAATATCAAGCTACATACATTTCTTTTTACTTGGTCTTGGTGAAAGTAGCAAAGCTGAGAGTCATCCCCTTGGTTTTAACACAATTTTTTCAAATTGTTCCTATTTCAAAACATTCTTATAAATTATGTTCTTTTTAGTTGTGCAGTAATATACTATAATGAGATTTTCTTTAAGAGGAAGGTTGCTTGTGCCATACCTTTACTTTCTTTTCAAAAGTAGTACTTTGGGAAACATTTGACTAAACTAATTTAAATTCCTGGAAATTGTAATTGCATTTCTGGGGAAAATATATTCAGGACTTTCCTTCATAGTTCCCAAGGAACCAAGCAGTGAAATTTTTATACAAGTCCAGTACTAATTAGTTACGTTGTTCAGGCATGACCTGATCTTGAATTTGGTGTACAGGGAATGAAAACCTGTGCGGATGAGCTGTTTCTTCTTCTGTATAAGAGTGATGTGTGTTAGCTGAGGGCCCCGATCAGGGCCGGTGAAGCAGGTGTATTTACTCGTGTTACAGCAGAGCCCATCCATAACTACTGATCTGAGGATTTTGATCAGATCCCTCCTCCTTAATGCCTTGGTCACTTCATCCTCTCACTACTTGGTGTTCAAGTGCTGCTCCATCAGGAGGCTCACCTGAAGGGCTTTAAGCTCTCCATGTAACATTATTAGAGACATGATAGCGAGAAGGGATGAATAATTGTGATTTGAAACAGCTAATCCTTGTTTTGGAGTGGGGGGTGTCTTTTTTTTTCCACAAGCCAGAAAATTTTTTGTATTTCTTGCTGAAGTACAAAGAGGCAGTTGCATTAGAATAAGATTTCATTATATGGATTGACAAGTACTGATACTACAGGGAAAGGATAGAGCTTGTTTTGGGAAAAAATACTGATCAAGGTTCAAGGAAAAAAAAATGACCACTAAACAGTGGGGATATGATAAACTGAATGTTGGGAAAATTGCTTACTAGGTAATTTTAAAAGCAGATAGTCTTAGCTGTCTAATACTGGACAGGGTCAGGGGACAGACATGGGCAAACTCAAATTTGCCTATTTGCTGGCATTTTTGATTATCTACACATTTGCATCTAAGATAAAAGAAAGAATGGGGTGAGCATCAGTCTAGATCACTACTTTCAATTTTCACAAAGAAAATGGGTTTGTAGTACTGGAAGAATACAGGTATTGGGTTTTTTGGCTGTAGGGGGTGAAGAAGAGGAGGTATTTAAAGAGAGTCAGGATAACCTTTGTAGTTAGCTGGCTGATACCAGTTCTAGATAAATTAGGGAATATGCGTATGGCATTTCATATGCATATGGAGTACAGTTAATGCCAGTAAAAGTGGTCACGAGGGAAAGTGGAATGTGAGATGCTCACTTCTGTCAGCCAAGAATTGTTAAAATGAACAGCAGCACAATAAATATCACATTGTAATGTTGATATAATATATGGGGGCTTGTGTAATTTACCTGTTTTAAATAATGAAGTGTCTTAGTTTAAGATTATTAAAAAGGCAGTTAAGAGATACCTTTACAATCTATGAATATTGGTAAGGAAATAGATTTTTGAAGATTTTCTGAATCTAACAAGACTGAACAGTGATTCTAGAACAATTGAAACTCAGAAGTGTGTATTTTAATGCAAGTAATGATTCGAACAATTTTTGAAGAGCGATTTCTCTGGAAATGTTAAAACCAAGTGTGGGCTTTTTCAGACGATAGGTTCAAGTACAACTATATGTTTGAAGGTTAATTCAGGGAAGTTCTACCACTGCTTTTCAGCAGAATGAATTAATTAGGTGGAAGGATCTTGACTTACTGTCTCTCACTTAGTACATGGTACTGATAGGATTTCTTTGATAATCAAAGACTGTCTGGTAAGTTAGCAAATATAGAGCCATTCCTAGTTTTTCTCAGAGCTTTCTTCCTAAGTTCTTAACCTGTAGAATTCTGCAATACTTGCTCTTCCTCTTGAATTTTAGAAATCAAAAATATATGAAGAGAAATCTTTAAAAGAGTAATATGCAACTTAATGCCAATAATTGTCTTGGACATTATGTTTTACATCCTAAATAGAAGGAAGATGTGTAGTGAAGACTAAGATTGCAGGTGGCCCCACTCTTGTAGGCGTTCAAGTGTCCTCTCAGTAAGATGCAATCAAGTGTCTCAGTTCATTCATGCTTGTTTCTGGTTATTCATATTATTTCAAAAGTTTGGGTTTGGTTTTTTTTCCCCTCTCCTATTTGATAGCAAAAGTTAGAAGTTTGGTTTAAAATACAGGCTTGGAATACTTGAGTTTTAACAACATATTTGAATTTTTTACAAGTATGTTGTATCATGTTCTGTGGAACAGTGATTGCATTGCACTGATGGCAGGCAGCTGCACGTGTCCCCTTTGGATTGTGCCTTTGTCAGTGCCTAGTGAAGACACAAGATTTGGATGAGAGCAAGCTGGCTGAAAGCCAGACAAGACGAGGTGATGGCAGTGGTGTGAGAGAAACAACTGGAGGAACCCTCAGAGGTCATGTTATTCTTTGAAGGAATGGAACCCGTATTAATTCTCAGAACACAAAAAGCATACTGACTAGGTGCTCCTTAACGGAAACTGGGTTAGGTTTTGTTTTTTCCTCCACCAAAAAAAGGTAAGGGGCTTAACGGGGCAGCTTTTGCTGACAGTGATAGAAGAGAGCATTATAGTCTCAGAAACTAAGGAGGGTGTAATGGCAACTCCCAGTATTGTACAATCAGGTCTTAGAATCATAAGATAAAAATTAGATAGAATATCTTTTGGTTTTTCAGGTCTCTTTTATCTCAGGTTTTTTTATACTCATATATTTAATTCTGTCTTAAATATAAACAAATTCCCAATCATTGAAATGTGGGAATGGATCTTTAATCAAGTGTTCACTTTTATTTCATGATTATAAAATGTGGGGCACTGAACCTTTTTTTTAACTTCCAATATAATGGTGCACTGTGTTTCTGTTTCGTCTCTGAATTTGCAAGATCTGCTGCTTAATTAGAATTGTTTTCTTACTCAGCACAATTTATCTGTATATTTTGCTTTTAATGTAGTTTTTAAAGTAAAACATTAGATAGTTGCTCTTAAATGACAGTTAAGAATGGAATAAGAAGATTTTGATAATGTATTTTGTTATTGCTTTTTAAAGAATGACTCCATACACTGCTTCAGGAAAAACAAAGAACGATGATTACAGATAAAAATTTTAGAGGTTGTGCTTCACATTTCTTTTAAAAGATTGTATTTATTGTTTGAATGATGACAAAATATAAGAACAATGCAAATTGCATACTTTGAATCTTTTACCAAAGGATAAGTGATATTTCTGTTTATAAACTTGTTATTTGAAAACAGAATCTTCGTTAGAATGTAAGACACTGCATGAATAAGACAGAAGTGGACAATATTTACTTATGTATTTACTCCTGGTTCACTGGAATGAAAGAAGCAGCATTGGTTTTGACTGGTAAATCATACAAACCTTCAGCTCATATGACATTTAATGTCTCTCCAGGATCAGCGGTTGTGTAGTCTGGTTTAAAACTGGATGATAGAACTTGTGAGAGTAGAAGCCCGGAAATAGAAGTCAGCCTAAAGTGGATTAATGCCCAATCTCTAGCCACATTTAATTCACTTGAAAGTGTGGTAATAAACCCACTTTGTTGGCAAATCTTCAGTGATTTGAGGAAAGTTTCCTTCCCGTGGAATTTAATAGGTGATTTGAATAACGTTGCATCATTGTGAAAAAGCATCATATAGATCTGTTCCATTTGGGAAAAAAAAAATAATTAAAAAAAAAAATTGTACACACAATTTGATTCTTAAGCAGTGTTACAATACCTCTCCTCTGTCAAGTTTAGGATTCTTGAGTTCACAGTCGCCATTGGCTTCAGTGTGTGTGTTTGGCCCTCACCAAACTCTGAGGGAGCTTTTAGAAATCTTGGAGCTCGCTCATTGTCCTGAGCAGTAGCACTTGGGGAAGACCCAGAGGGTCCCTACATGTGCACCCCCAAGGCTCTGGAATAAGTTATCTCCTGAGCAACTAAAGATGGTTCTTCAGCTGTTCATAGCAAGAGCCTTTCTTTAGTCCTTTTTAACTTTTCAACAGGGTTTTTTTATGCCAATACTAGTAAAACTTATATTTGTTTGCTGAAAAGGTCATGAACCTAGTAAGATTTGGGGCCAGAAGAGAACATAGGAAGTCTCCTAATGGTGGCAGGGGTTGGAAAGCTAGCCCAACAAAAGCCAGATTAGTCTGTACGTAATGCAAGGAACCTCATAAAAGGAGTGTTTCCAGTATTTTCCTTTCACCTCTTTCTCCTGTGCTGTCCCCTTCTGCTCCTTTAAGCCCAGTGATCGCTGTGTTTTTACCTCATGAGTATCACATATACCTTTTAAAAAGAAAATAAGCACTTCAGAAGGTCTTAAAAAGAGAAGTCTGGGGCTAGTAAGAAACTTGCAGAAACTGTGAAGTTATATTGCTTCTCAAGTGTAGGAAGCAAATATTTAAAATTAATCATCTGAATCCTCAGGCTTGGGGAGTTAAAATAAAGTTATGACAAATATTTTATGTTGTGACTGACATATAAAAAGTGTTTAATTAATATATTTAAGTTATTTACACAGATCTGGTCCAATGTTTTGTTTAAGAGAGCATGAATTTCTCAAAGGTATTTGATGCTTAATCACATGAACTATGACTGTGGTATCATAGGAGCAAAATTATCATTCTACCATAAATATTTAATCTTAAAATGTGGATTAAAATTGCTCCGCTGCTTTGCTTTATCCTTTTAGTGAAGCAGAGATTCCATAAAATTTGTTTTGTTTGTTTTCTTTGCCTTTTTTTTTTAATACATTGCAAAAGGAAAAGATGTAGGGAGCTAAACTGTAACTTTTTTTTTTTTTTGTAGATTGTCAGAATTCAGGGACATTTCTTATATACTTCACGTTTGACAGAGAATTCAAGTTAAAGCTTAGACCTAATGTACCAATTTGTAAGTTCTTTTTTTCATGTATTTATTGGAAAGAGCCTAAATATCTCTTGAGATAGAGAGTACTTTTCTACAACAATCCCATAATTCAAGTTATTAAGTAAGTAGAAGTAGTTAGATTGTGTGAAGCCTTTATCTTTCTTACTAGTAAGTGGCTGATGATGAAAAGATCGGCTAGCTGCTGCTGGTTTGCTCTTTCTGACTTCTTGGTTTGATAACCCAAATCAGTAATAATTCTACTTCATTAAAATGTCAAAGACCTAGATCTGTCTTCACCTGATAAAGAACAGGCATTTGGGCTTTAGAGCTGTCACTATAGTCTCATTGGATTATGCAGCTAATTTATAGATTTGTCTGCGGCACGGCTCTTTGACAGCAATGTCCTTTGTAACACCCTTCTTATCAAGCTTTCTCTGCTGCTTATTTATTTGTTTCCTCTTCTGTGAGGTCTGCTAAGGAGAAAGGAAAAGACTTTCTGCTGGTGTGGTGAGGAGTGTAACCAGTAGCTGCAGTGGTAGCATTAACAGGGTTAGGGCAGAGCTTTACAATGGTGGCGGGAGAGTGAGTTTGTTTTTGTTGGGATAGAGTGAGAAGTTTGTCATACTTGGCCAAAAATAGAAAGTGATCCCACCCTTGTAAGCATAGCCCTAGACGTTATTGTCTTGACAGGTCTCCTCAAGAGTTTTTTTAGTTTGTTAATTTGTGCAGTTATTTGTTTAGACTCCTTGTGCTCTTACAGGACTGTAATGGAGAGAATCCGAAGCAAGGATGGTAAAGATGACAGAGTGGAAAGGAGAATGATCTAAAGATAATGAAAGTCTCTGGTAATAGTCTTACTGGGATAAGGAGAAATGTTTTCTATAATTGAAATACTCATTTTTTGGAAGAAAAACCCCCCATATTTATTTGGCTGTGAATCCATTAGTGAAATTACTGTGCGTACTAGAATTGCAGAGTGCAAGGCAGGCTCCTTCTAGTATTTTTGCGATACTGGGAAATGACAATATTAGCATAATTATGTATATGCTTCTGTTGAATTGATTTATAAGAAAGATACAAAACCTGATTACAGTAATGCAACAGGCTACTTTTCCTGACCACAACTTTTGTTGGAAAAGAATGGAGATGCTGAACACAATGTACCTCCTGGAAAATAGCTTTGAGTTTTATAACTGAAAGTATAAACCCTTGCATTGCTTTGTCTTAAGTAGCAATGATGACAGATTCTTAATTATAATAGTATTACTGGAAAGCACTGCTACAACCTGCAAAGTGATTTCATACTTGCCATCTATTATTTTGCTGAATTATTAATAGATGTTTGGCTACGTTTTATTGCTCTGGAAGTTAATTCATTGTGATGATAGAAAACAGCAATTATTGACTCTCTAGATATGTGTAAACCCATACATGTGTTTCACTCAACGAATGTTTCATGAGATTGCAACTAGTGAGTATTTTTGAAATGGTAATATATAAAAGTTTACCTTGTGGTATGGAAAATATATAAGGCTAAAACATTTCTGTTTCACCTGTGGCCGACAAGGTACTCAGATGGCAAAAAAAGTCAGTTTTCTTTGAAATGGCAAAGACTGGCCAATCTCCCAAGTGTCTTTTGTTTTCATTCATTTCTTTATTCTTCTTATGGTGTCGTTACGCATCGCATTTTCCTGTCTCCATTGAAATTCCTCCTCAAAAACTCTTCTTTTGTGAGCCTGTCAGTTGGCACAGAAGCAAGAGATGGAAAAGGCTTGTTAGGTCACCCAGTCAGCCTTGCTGCTGGTGAAGCGAGGAGAGGTCAGCGAAGAGGGGAGGAACGTTTTTGAGTTTCCTCTGATACGTTTTCAAGTCACTACTAGCACATCCAAAGCAAAGCCCAGCAGCTACCTGTGTTTTCTGCTGAGTACTAATGGACCTGGTCCATGTAACCATATTATAAGTTTCAAACATCATATTGTGAATAAAGCTTTGGTTTTATTACTGAATTTGAGATCTGTGAAAGAAACTAAATGCTGATAGAAAGAAACAAGTGCCTGTGTGTGAAGGATGCAGATAATGTGTATGCATATGTTCCTGTTTATAAGGTGGGAAAGCTTCTTTGCCATATGTGGTATCTGAAGAGGCTGGAACAGTGTCTTTCAAATGCTTGAGACTAAGATGATAGCCACCCCAACTGCAAAAATGAAAATAAAAAAATTGCAATCTGAGGTGCCCAGAAAGAAAATCAAGCTTAAATAAATAAATGATATGGTACGTAATTATCTCACAGAATAATGGATTCCATCATTCTGTCATCCTGTAAAGGTTCTGTGCTGCAGATAAAAGGTAATGCAATCTGAACTGGTAGTTTGATGCAAGAGAAACATTTCATGTCTTTGGGGATGTATGTAATTGTTTAACTATGTAATAAAAACCAGGTGGGTGCTAGACTGATTTAAAGTGGGATGATGAGGAAGTAGTTTATAATAATCCTATCTTTACTAGGAGAGACAAAAAGTTTGACCAAATACATATATGCACATATGTATGCTTCGATATAAATGTGTGTAGATATGTATGTATATACAAATGTTCTTTTCTCTCTATCATTAACTTCATATTGGACATTTCGTTTTAAGAGAATAGGCAGGTCAATTAGTATCTAATCCCATAGTTTTGTCGTTGGGCTCAGCTAATATATTTAGTTGTCAGTGAAAGGCTGACTGATGACTCTTTGAATATTGCAGGTGCTGTGGTTCAGAGCACACAGGTTGGTCACATCCTCCTGACAGTCTCAGAGCAGTCTGAGGTTGGCTTAAATGCATATGTGACCTGATTGGATCATTAATGTAATTAAAGATACCTGATAGTTTGATCCTGTTCCTTTGAGAGAGTGGGAACCCTCCATGTCTTTTGAAATAAATAGGAATGCCTGACAAGGATCAGAGGCAAAAAAATCACCCTGCATTCCACTCAACTTGGGCAGTAAAGTTTGTAATAGCCTGACTTACAGCCTCTGGAGTTCAGGATTGATTTATTTACTGCAGTGTGCTTACAATTGTTTTTAAACTCTGAATATACTGTCTTTTAGGTAACAGCAAGCTTTTCAACCAAGCAGGTGAAACGGGGTAATACGTTTTGGTTCCTTGTGATATGGAAACTAGACTCAATAACTTAAAAAGCACATATGCCAAAGTTGGGATTGTTTTGGTCTATTTTCCCCCTTCTTTTTTTTTTTAGTCAGGTAACGGTTACTAGCAGAAGTTCACAGATTTGTACCTGGAACGTGTAGCAACATCCCTCTGCTACTTAAGGAGAACACAATATCTTCTTGATTTAGGTGGACAAATTAGCACCCCTGAGTTTTTACCAGGAACGCCATACGCATACAAGGATTAATGTATAGTGAGGTTTCTTTCTTTCAATACGAACTTGTGCACCAGGGATGTTTCATGTTTGCTTTTCAAAACCAAAACCTTTCAGCACGTCTTTTCATGAGCAAAATTAGAATCTAGTAGTGCCAAATCCAAAATGTTTATCTGAGAAATTTTGATTGAATAGGACAAACAAATGTCTGGGGAAAGAATTTTATCTGATACAGTAGCTCTGCTAGTCTAGATCTCTGTGGTTATTCTGGTCAGAAGTGCAATTAAGACAGTTGTTAGCATTCTCTCTCTTTGTACAGGTTCTTAGCATTAACAACCAAGATCCTTCTCAAATGGCCAGGAAAAAATCCATCTGCCTTAAGAGGAAACTCCCTGTTAGTTCCAAATTATGAAGAAAGCTGATATCTTTGCAGCCATAAAGTCAACTTCATGTGTAATGCACCCCACAATTCTCCCAGCTGTTGGCTGGCATGATAGCTATCAACATAATCACTAGACATGCTCTGTGGCTCTGACCCTTTTCTGCCCTTTATATAGGAAAGTGTCTGTTCCGTGAGCTAATGATCAGACACAGATAATAAGACTTTCCTTTCCTTGCCCCGGAAATCCACTTCAAGCTTGTCATTCCCTTCTAAGTAAGGGTGCTGTTTAGTCCTAATGCAGTCCCTACTTGCCTCAAGAGTAACAGAGCTCATCACTGCTGCTTAGAAAACTGCAAGTCAAGGTTTCGGTTTGACTAGTTACTTCAGAAGTGACATCGGGCTACTGCATCTTCAAAATGACTAGGTGGCTCCCACATATTTATGACTATGTTCAAAGTCTTCTCCCATCCCATTACCCATTTTCATTCCTTCTAACTCTCAGAATGGTTATGCATCACAATTGTTGGATAACATTGCCAGTCATAGTTATTTGAGTAGTACAGTAAGAAATTAAGAAGTTTTCTGCCCATTTTCCTTTTAAATTTTTACAGAAGTCACAGACATTCTAACTCCTTAGCAAAAGAAAAAAAAAGTATTAAACAAATATAAGCTATCATCATCAAATACGAATTCATTTTCTATGCGGATTGAATTACATCTAATAAGTTGTGGTACTTCATGTCATTTTGCAGACCTCATTAGAATTCTTCAAATCTAGGTTTTAAACTTGGACTTCTGTATTCTTGTATAGAGAACTAAGTTTCTTGGGTGTTTTTGTTTTTTTTTGTTTGTTTTTTTTCCCAAAGTGTCTGGGAGCTCAGCAAGCACATCTTGTTGATATCAAAATGTTTTGTGAAATTGTTCCAGATATGTATCAACCACTATATGGCTTTGTAGAATGTGTCTGCATATTTCCCAGTGTAGCAGGACTTCAGCGGTATTTGGGATTTTGAGTCCTGAGATGAAATGAGTATTTACAAATAACTGTGATTTTGTTTGAAGTATTATTCCTGGGCTCTGATTTTATTTTATTTTTTTCACATTTTAAAGTAGTCTTATTTCCAGTTGCTTCTTTATTTCCCTCTACTCTGATTTTTTGAGAATAAAAAGAAGAAAAATCTGTGAATAATTGAATGAACGGTTGGGAGATGTTTATGAATAGCAGCTGGATGAGCTGCAGGAGAGGATGAAGGAGATTGCAAGGTGAAGAGACAAGAGAGTTGGCCTTTGGAAATGCAGAGTGAAGGAGAAATAGGTTTATCTTCGTTGAACGGTAATGGGAACGGCTGTTTTCATCCTGCAATGTATATACACAGGTGGAGGCAAGGAGGCTTCCATTCAGTTTTTCAAAACTAGATGCAAATCATTTTCACCTTAAATGATGCAGATTTGAGGATATTTTGATTTTTAAGGCAATCGTATGATTCCTATTGAGTAGACTCCAGATCTTGTGCCACCTTGGTTGATTTGGAGCCAATTAAGCATTGTATCATTTTATAAGATAACCTGGTATCATTTCCATCTCCAGGTAGCACAGCTGCATTACTGGTTTGGAGTTCTGTTGATATGATTAACTCCACTTTTGAATGATTTTTTTTTTTTTTCCTGCCTAAGTTATTAAGTACTTGTCATTGAATCTTGAACACAAAAGACACTTTGTATTTATTTGTTGGTTGGTTTATGACATTCTAGTAGGTTGCAACTTGTGTTAAACTAGTGAATTTTCAAACTTCTGAGTGGTACGAAGGCTGCATCTTAGAGGGCCTGTTTTCACACAGCCTTGGTAAGTGTTAGTGAAGGGATCAGGGTAACGATCACTGTATGTTTGGCATGCGTTCTTGGGTTTGATTTTTGTTGGGGGATTTTCTGTGAAACGTTGCAAACATTTATGCTTCCACAGCTCACATTCCTTGTCTGTCTCTTCTAATAAATTGTGGAGCTGGTTGCTGTGTTCCTACAGCCTTTCGCCTAACAGTAAATGACTTTGTCTCTGTAGATTACCAGTACATTCAGGAAGCCGTTGAATAATTGGTGTTGATTTAATCATCTAGTTTTGTGGAAAGGCTGTGGAAGAGCTGGCTTTTTTTCAGAGATACATGTGAAGGTGGGTTTTGCAGCTAGTTTAGGGAAGTGTGCCTGACGGGTACAGCGTGAAGGTTGAAAGAACACTTCTTTGTGAGGCTGACAGGGCTGTTGTTTCAGACCAGCCTCAATTCAAGGGAGAAGCTGCTGCTCTGAATGCCCAGGCAGAGGTTATCCCACCGGGATTCCCGCTACTCCATGGAGGGGAAAGGCAGCTGACCTGGCAGAATAATTTACATTGAGATAAAGTTCTCCTAATCCAGGAAGTGTTACTCTGGTGACAGTCCATAATAGCTGTTTCAGCATCTTGTTTCCTCAGGCACTATGGACACATGAGTTCCTCCCCATCTGCTGCCTGTCTTAGGACAGTGCTGCGCTGTCGAAACTGCTTTACATTTAGTAAGTACAACGCAAAAATAATGGTAGATTATTCACGGGGCAATTAAATACACCAAGAAATAGAGGTAGGCTCTGGACGATGAAAAGAGCAATTACTCTGTGGTAGTCCTTTAAACAGAGTTCTGAGGAGCCATAGCCTTCATTTTTTTTTTTTTTTTTAAATTTTTTTAATTGTATTGCATTTAAGAAATTGTCTGTGAACAAATTAATTAAGGTGACTGCTTTAGGGTGTTTTATTTTCTTTAACATTACTGCCCCCATATGGATATAGGCAGAACGTACAGCGGATGTAGGGAAGGTATTTTATATATAAAGCAATTTAAAAAAAAAAATTGTCAACTTTGAGCTCTTAGATTTCAACTTGCTTTTATTTGCTTGGTATTCAAACAAAACAAGGTATGGCAAGGTAGGTGCTGATGCTCTCAAACAGATAACTTGTAGAGAAATGCACTTTTAAAATAATTATAACTGGTAATTTTGCAAATGCACCTGTAGCCCACAAGCTTTTTAGAAATTCATCTTATTGCTAAATAGAGATTCAAGCACTTAAACTTTCTTTGTAAATGAATTTTATGTAAGTGTAGCTGCAAACTTTTAAAATCCATTTCAGTATTTTGAAAATAAAATTTGATAGGTCATCTCTGACAACTTTTGAACAAAGTCATGTAGCTGGGTACATGCAATTGCGTTAAAGGTGATTTTTGTAAAAGCTAAGCATGGTAATGAGGTGGAAGAAATCCATCTTCTCATTTATGTTATATAACTGTCACTTAAGCTAATTTTACTGTCAGAATTAACTAGTTTCTGTATATACATTAAAAAAATAAGTAACATCTTTTTTTTTTTTTTCCAGTACTTTTGTGTGGTTCACTATATAGTACTAAATTTTCAGTCCTGAACTGGTTGGATTGAAAGATTATTTTTAACGAGCCCCATGCAGGAAAATCCAGAAATGAGGAATTAATAAAGATTTACTATTGCCATAGCAGCATTTTTTTTTAAATGGCCATTTCCAGGCAACTAGGGGAACAGTTAAAACTTTTTTTTAAATCAGTTAAAGTGTTACAGGCCAAGTCAAGTGTTCTTACAGGCCAAGTCGAGTGTTCTTTATTTATTCCAAGTAGCTCATTCACTAAATTCTTTGAATGTCCCAAAGGGCTCTCTGTGGAAAGGATGTTTACAAGTACAAAGTCAGTGTTATACTTACACTATATGGTTGCTTAACTCCGGTTTGTTTTAAACACGCTGGTATACGTTACTGTTTGCAACATTAGATTTGTTTTGCACAGAATGACAACAATTTGTAATCTATTAAATGTAGTGAATAATTACTTTTTTTTGCTGATAGTACCCTTTTTGGTTTCTTCCGCATTTTGAGACCATTGAAATGGTACCAAACAACAATTTTTGCTGCATACAGCCATATTTCTCCCCCACCCCCCATTTGTTATCTAGGAAATGTTTCACTTCAGCTGTATGGAATCCCTTATTTTGTGTTCATCCTGTGTGTAATTTGATGAAATTCATTTTTCAAATAAAAAGGCATTATCTTGCCTCTGCAGTGCAAATTTATTTTGGAAAATAGGTGATGGTGTTTCTTTGTTGTCTGTAGGAGAAGGAATGGGGGATATGGAGGCATTTACAACAACTTTTATATCTATAGTAAACTTTTGTAAATACTAGTAAGTTACCTTTCAGTAACTCATTTACTTTTCAGGTTTATCTCAAGATTGAGGCTTTCATTTGCAATATTGGAATTAAACTAGCATGAAATACCATAAATAAAGACAAAATGGGAAAAAAAAAATTCCAAATGTCTCCTTATTGTAGGTGTAGCAAGCTCTGCATAATGATGTGTTAGTGACAGAAGTGTTTGTTCTCTCTTGTAATTTTTAGCATTTGCCTTCCCCACAGGCAGTGCTGCAAAGCGGCACAGATCGGCAAATCACGTGCCCGACACTGTATGTGCTTTTTACTGTGATGAACAGAAAAGGAATGGAAACATTTTTTGAACTATGGAAAATGAAACATCTTATTCATGTCCCTAATTACCTATTGATAATTAAGATACAATACAGATTAGCAGGGGGAATAGTATTTTAGGAAAGAAATTAGGTTAAAAGAGTGTTTACTTCAGAACCCGCTGTGTAGCCAGATAAGAATTAAAGTCATGCTCAGTGGTAATGAATCTGCTGCTCTTCTGTGCCATTTTAGGGCAGATGCAAAAGGCAGTTGCGGAGGAGATAGCAGTAAAATGACTTGAGAGAAAAATTAGCTGACATAGAATGGAGTGGAAGAACAGCTGTTGAAGTGGAGCCGAATGACACACTCCTTGTCTTTTGCCTTATTTTCCTTAAGAGAAAAACTTGAGATCTACTTGGTCTGAGTTAACTGATTTTTCTGCAACACCGTTCCAGTGAATCTCTGTGAAGTGAGAATCCAAAATATGTGAAAGTTTATTGTCCTATTGCCATAACTTGCGTTGAAAAAAGAACAAATCACCATCTTAAAGTTTTGCTCTCTTTCCCTGTTTCTGAATTTGTGTTCCTTTTCAATTATGTTCCAGTTAAATCTATTCAACTGAAGAATATATTTGAAAGGCTGTTTTCAGGTTTGGCTTATGGCATCAAAATGTGTGCAAAGCAGCAAATCTGCTTTCTTGATTATTTTTGCTTAAATTTCCAAGAGAAGCAATACAGACCTAGTAGGAACTTTATAGATGATAATTATTTACTATATGAGACCTATATATAATAATTGTTATAAAACTTTAGTTACCAAAATTCTGAGTTTCAAATCAAATTACAGTAAATTATTTGTCACACCGGAAAAGTAAATGGTACATTCAAAAAATAAACTACATTACAGGTTCAGAAACCTCAACATAGTTAAGAAACAAAACCAAAAGAGCAGGTGTAGAACAACATATCCGTAAGAGGTGGAAAGTGAAAACATTAAACGTGCTTGAGGGGCTGCGTTTGAAGAAATAAGGAAAGATGCTGATGAGAATAAAGATATTTGGTGTGTTGGCAATAATAGAACATGAGTATTGTTATTTCTCTATCATATTTGAGAAGTCCTGGCAGTCTGGTGAAGCTCCCACTGACTAGAAAAGGGGAAACATAACCCCCATTTTTAAGAAGGGAAAAAAGGAAGACCCAGGGAACTACAGGCCAGTCAGTCTCACCTCCGTGCCTGGCAAGATCATGGAGCAGAGCCTCCTGGAAACTATGGTCAGGCGCATGGAAAATAAGGAGGTGATTGGTGACAACCAACATGACTTCACTAAGGGAAAATCGTGCCTGACAAATTTGGTGGCCTTCTGTGATGGAGTTACAGCATTGGTGGACAAGGAGGGAGCAACAGATGTCATTTACCTGGACTTGTGCAAAGCATTTGACACTGTCCTGCACAACATCCTTGTCTCTAAATTGGAGAGATGTGGATTTGATGGATGGACCACTCAGTGGATAAGGAACTGGCTGGATGGTCGCACTCAGAGAGTTGTGGTCAATGGCTCGATATCCAAGTGGAGAACAGTAAGGAGTGGCATTCCTCAGGGGTTGGTACTGGTACTGGTGCTGTTTAACATCTTTCTTGGTGACATGGACAGCAGGATTGAGTGCACCCTCAGCAAGTTTGCTTATGACACCAAGGTGTGTGGTGCGGTCGACATGCTGGAGGGGAGGGACCTTGACAGGCTTGAGAGGTGGGCCTGTGCGAACTGCATGAAGTTCAACAAGGCCTAGTGCAAGGTACTGCATGTGGGTCGGCGCAGTCCCAAGCACAACTATAGGCTTGGCAGGGAACAGATTGAGAGCAGCCCTGGGAGAAGGACTTGGGGATATCAGTGGATGAGAAGCTCAACATGAGCTGGCAGTGTGCGCTTGCAGCCCAGAAAGCCAACCGTGTCCTGGACTGCATCAAGAGAAGTGTGACCAGCAGGTTGAGGGAGGTGATTCTGCCCCTCTACTGAACTCTTGTAAGACCTCACCTGGAGTACTGCATCCAGCTCTGGGGGCTTCCAGTACAAGAGAGACATGGACCTGTTGGAGCGAGTCCAGAGAAGGGCCACGAAGATGATCAGAGGGCTGGAACACCTCTCCTATGAGGACAGGCTGAGAGAGTTGGGGTTGTTCAGCCTGGAGAAGAGAAGGCTCTGGGAGACCTGTTTGCAGCCTTCCAGTACCTGAAGGGGGCCTACAGGAAACATGGGGAGGGACTGCTTATCAGGCAGTGTAGTGATAGGACAAGGGGGGATGGGTTTAAGCTGAAGGAGGGTCAATTTAGATTAGATATTACTAAGAAATTCTTCACTGTGAGGGTGGTGAGGCACTGGCCCAGGTTGCCCAGAGAAGCTGTGGCTGCCCCCTCCCTGGAAGTGTTTAAGACCAGGTTGGATGGGGCTTTGGGCAGCCTGGTCTAGTGGAGGGTGTCCCTGCCCATGGCAGGGGGGTTGGAACTAGCTGATCTTTAAGGTCCTTTCCAACCCAAACCATTCTATGATTCTATGAATTGCAAAAGAAGATGGGGCAGATAGAAGGAAGCTGTTGGGTAACAGAATGGATGGAAGAAAGATTAGAACTTGGCGAAAGTAACTGTAGTTGGAGATCATAAGGTATAAGATGGGAGTAATGATATCAGTATATTGAGAACCTAAATTAATTATGCCTTAAAAACATATTTTTAAGCTTTTTGTTTGGGAATCCAACCTGGTAGATCTTGCCATACAGTTAAATACTTTGGTGCCTTTTGAATACTGGATTTCCACTGAGACCAGCAACATCGCCAGAATTTACCATGCTACCATTTTCTGTTGTTTCTCTCAAACATGTCAGAGGACCAAAAGACAATGCCAGTCTACGGCACTTACTTGATTTAAATCATATTAAATCATTAATTTAATCATTTAAATCATACCATGTTCTTGTGGGAACAAGCAATAGGACAAGAGCAAATGGCCTCAGGTTGTGCCAGGGGAGATTTAGGTTGGATATTATGAAAAATGTTTTCACCGGAAGGGTTGTCAAGCACTGGAACAGGCTGCCCAGGGAAGTGGTTGAGTCATCATCCCTGGAGGTATTTAAAGGACGCATAGCTGTGGTGCTTAGGGACATAGTTTAGTGGTGGACTGGTCAGGGCTAGGTTAGTGGTTGGACTTGATGATCTTATAGTTCTTTTCTAACCTAAACGATTCTATGCTTCTGCGTTCTTGTGGGAATCTCTTACATAACTTT